>UZAF01018270.1:0-24220 GCA_900617895.1 Haemonchus placei | reverse complement strand
AAGGTCATTGAACACCCGCCGGCTGATCAGTTAGGCCATTTCACACTTCTCATGGAATATTACAACACTTCAGGCTAAATTCAGCACACCTTTAGAACAGCACATTTTCTTCTTTTTTTAAGACACCTTACTCTTGTTTCTACAGAATGTAACTCATCAACATTTTCTCAGGTACGACGAAGTTCATCAGAGAGGAGCAAATCGCATCCAAATTGAGGGGTTTTGCATAAAGATGTCAAAATTCGTAACGAACAAGACCATCTGAGTTGTTTACTTATTATTTTTAAGATACTTCTTATTAAAAAAAATTAGGCTTCTTTAGATTTTATTGGAATTTTTTTTGTTGAAATTTCTATCATCTCGCATGGTATCAAAACTTTTAAAACCGAAGACTATGAAAATTTTACGTTAAAAAACTACTTTTCTTGAAATTTCATTTTCTCACTATTATCATCATTGCCATCACTCTCATAAGTAAGATAAGGTTAGTTACGATCAAGGGGAGGCGCGTAATTAAGATGAGGTTAGTTATTAATGAGGTCACATCGTACCTCGGCGCGAAGTAATGTCAGTCGAGACTAACGTCGCTCACCCGTGGCAATATCCATATATTGCAACCTCCTGGCTAGCAGGGATGGGTACGTAGGCCATGGTAGGAACGTGCGCCCAGCGTCCTAGGGAGCTCGGCGCTGGGCTAGCAGCCCCCTTAACGTACTGCGGAGGCAGTACCAGCAGGAGTTCGCAAAGGAGACTGGGACAGTTGAACATGACACAGCGAGTGGGCAGAGACCCCGGCCACCTAGCTCACGCCGCTGGGGTCGTGCCGAGTAACCACCGATGCGGATTGGCCTCGGCGGGACGATCCCGACGGCGCTGCAGTCGGGGTACAGCATGCATCTTCTTATTCCTTTTTATAATAGATGAATAATGGATTACTCCTAAATGGACTATTGGAGACCATCCCTTAAACCGACGACATCACTTTGATAAGGGAAAGCCGAAAAGAATTGTTGGACCAAGTGAAGAAGTTTTGGTGTAAAGCGGATTTCGGCTAACGTGGCGATAAACTAGTTCCTCATCTCCTTGAAATGTGCAGAGTCAACCATAGACAAACTCGGGAAGGGTACAGGAATCGATGCCTCGGTAGAGGCCTAGCCGCTGACAGTAGCACGGACTAGTTTGTGTAGGCTCGAATAAACGGGCATTGATGAGATGGAGGGAGTCCACAGGGGTTTTCTGCGACCGGCGCTGCTCCAGGACGCTCAAAGGCAAGGTAACCGGACAATGGTGAGCCCTGATGCTCTACAGTAGCAAGTGGTGGTCCGTTCTGAAAAATACGAATGAATTGAGGGTGTTAAACAGGTCCGCGGTTCGAAGCGGCTGAACCGGATCAGAAACGAAAAGGTAAGTTGGTCACACAAAACAGCCCTGTCTAGTTAAAGTTGGAAGACCGGCTCATATTATTTATGTTCTTATTAGCAGTTGTTAACAGAATGAATTTGTGTGTTATCACTGAAATTGTCATTTTCAGCGCAGGATGTCTTTTTCTTCCACATTCATGTTATGGCACGTATACGTGCTGAAAAGGCATAGGAAAGGAAGGCAACGGACCAAAATGAAAATTCAGTCCGGCACTCGGCTCTTACAGTAACCCCCTGGCTCACCCCTTCACCCACCCTCGTGTCCTTGCCCAAAGCCCCTTTTCGACGCGTCGTATATGTGATGTAAAAATATGCGTATTAACACGTGCCGGATTACTGTAAGAACCGAGTGCCGGACTGAATTTTCGTTCCTGTAACGGAAAACGAACCTCAGGGGAAGCGACCGCGAGAAGCCACAACATAGTGGTGACGGGATTGAACATGAGTGACATCACCAATAGTAAAGTAAGGGCAGAAGTTATCAGTAAAAGTAAGTGAAGATAACTTTCAAGAATAGCTGCACATGGCGACCGAGTGGTACTAACGCGGGGGAGAAGAAGAAAGGTACAACTCTGGCTAATGCGGCTACTGTGAAGTTTCTGCGCTCTACTGCGAACGCAACAGACTGCTTCGTAGCTCATTTTCTTAACTTATGTAGTGTAACAGTTCTTGTTAACAGTTGTTATTATTTACGTAACATTATTCTAGTTAATGGGATAAGGTTTTTCAATGGAATGCAACGTCTTCTTTTCACTGTAGTGCTTCTAAAGCACATATTAGCAGGTATGCAGGTATTTGTACATGATTTGCTGTTAAGGTTCCTCCTCTTCGTTTGAGCTCCTAGAAAGAAGCTTTTTTGGTTTGTGGAAGGGATATTTTGCTTGTACGGTTGCCTTTTATTTCCAAAAATTTGTCAATATCTTCAATGAGTAGTGCTAGCGAACCAAAAAACCTTAACTATATTTCACTGGTTTTTACTATTTTGTTTACGGCTTAATTTTGAAATGAGCTCATGTGTTATGCTTACATGGTAAGTGGATTTGCAAAAACAAGTAAAACAGTGCAAACTGTGGGGGCAATCGTCAGAACCTTGATGGCAAGTTGTGGTGAAATGAAGTATGCTGGCAAAGCCGGCAATTGAAGCTTCCAAACTAATCATAAGGAAAAGGTTTAAGACAAATTATAGGAGAAGTCTAGAATCCACTTGTGTGTCATCATTGACATTGTCATTTCAGCGCAGGATGTCTTATTTTTTCACATTGATCAACCCAGGCAACTAGCGTACACATACCAAATGCAGCCTTCGCACAGCGTCGGAGTCCCATTCCCGAAATACTCTTACAAGGTAATTTTTGATTGGCTTCCAGAATGGGCTTTGTGGAGGTTATTTTGCACAGTATGAAAACTGAATGACGCACTGTTTTTGGAGGTCAAAGTAAAAGCGAAATCCCCACAACATGTCTCCGATAAGTAACCGACGTTTCCTTTATTGTAAGAAATCTAACTGAATCACTCATCAGCGGCAAAGTAGAAATCCTTGAGACAGTGCTCATGAGAAGAAAGAGTTCGTAGGCTGAGGAGCAAGGTAGAACCATGAAAAGTGAAGGACTGTTATTCGTTGTTTTTCCACGCTTTGTCTTCTGCTTCCTTAATCAAACTTCAGAAGGCGTCACTCGTTTACGCGTATCCCGCTCATGGTTGCGAGCCTTTGAAAAACAAACTCGGTGCGAATGAAGTTGTGCTGCTGGAGAGAGGGTTTGTTGCCGATGTTCATTCAGTTTTCTTCGATTATGCAATGCCGTTTACTTGTTTTTCGAGACTGATCGTTAGGAGTCTTTATTCAAATTTTGCACTTTTTCGGTATGATTCGCTTGAACCAGTAACCTATTTTTCGCTTCCATTCTAAATCAGCCGTAATTATCCTTTACACAAAAGCGTGCAATTTAGCAGAATTCGGAAAGCTCTAACTCGAAACCCTAATGTTCCTGTCCCACTTCTAACCACTATCTCGGCTGTTCTTAGTTAGTCGCGTACTTATGGCACGAAGTCCATCCACATCGCGGCAGTTGCTACCCACTCGATCGATTTTGAGTGGATCTCTTGACTGTCCTGGCACTGAGTTGCTAGATATTATAGTGATCAAACCAGATTCAATAGCTTGCTTTTCATATTGCAGATGATTTCCATACACCTATACTATGCATGCTTACCACGTCCTTAATATTGTTTACCTCTGCCAACCTCTCTCATTTTCGAAACTGTCTTAGAACTGAGTTAATTATCGCTGTTTACTATTCCTGTATTTCTTTCAATCTCACATTGCTCTGGAATCATACAGGAATTCCTTGGTTCTAGCCACATCTAACGCAGCTCCTGTTCCCTTATAGGAGGTATTATTTCCATCTCTTGTTTAATTACTCCTACATCTTTACTATTTCCTTATCTGTTCGATCACTAACTATTTTATCTTGGTCATGAGGCTGAGACGATTTTGTAACCTGAACATGAAACTCGTGAGTAACGTCGCCTTTTTGAATTCAAAAGAAATAATAAAGAACATGGAGTAATAACGCGAAGGACGGAAAAGATGAAAAGATTCCTTTGCTGTAGGTTGCTTCTCTTCAACATGGCGCTCTTACTTATCCTTGCACATTTTATCCCGGCTGCGGTCTGTTTTGACGTCCAGTTTGGAATTTTTGGTTCGAACTCCGCCCATTTCGACTAATGACTAAGCCACATTTTATCCATGTGCATTCACACATACTGAAGTGTGACCTACATAATATAGACTTACTGGATTATTTGAAAACGAGGCGCTCCCTGTAGAAAGTGTTCAGAATATCTCGTTAGTCACTTTTACATGAAACGTCAAAAACTTTATCGCTTTTTACTTTTCATATTTCTATTTCGAAAATCCAACTCCCCATTCTAGAGAATGCTCCTTTGTGGAAAAGATTATAAATGCGGAGAATGCTGGGGCATTAATAGCACTGGTCACTGACTCGCATTCTGGTATGGTTTCCTCCTGATTTCATTGCTCCATCATTGAGTTGAAAAATCGCTGAGAGATCCCTCCTTTTTTTAGGAAGCGACGAGTTTGTGGATATGGTGACAGATTCGACGGAGCGACAAGCGGGCATACCCGCTGGTTATATTACGGGTGCTAGTGGGTATGTTTCCTCATATGTATCTTGGCCCTTTTCATGCTATTTCGCTCCCTCGATCACGAAGCTTGTCAACAATTTCTAGCGATTAATGTGTCAGCAGTAATTATCAGTCCTCTTTATGCGACTGACAGTCTTCGATACAGAGGATCTTCATAGTCTTTTTGAACCCTTTTTCCTTGTCCCTGTCCCGTTTCCATCCACTTGAATTTTTCTGTCAAGCTTTCCCTGCTGTTTTTAGTTCTTGATTATGAGGTGTATTGAATCCTATTTGCATGGAATACTTCACATGTTTCGATTTAGCCGTCGGATACGGGACTTCCTGCTATATTCGGATGGAGCCATACAAATGACAATTCCATTGAACCATACACTTGCTCTGGTTCGTGAAATTCCCAATAAACCACCATGGGAATTATGGTAGGAACTCGTACGTTCTTAGTATCGCTGTCGTTGTTCAGTTGATGTAGGTGCAGAAGGTTTCATCTTGGTGTTGAAATCACGCCGCTTTGTAGAATATGTGAAACAGTTACGCTACTTCAGTCATCGAAGTCCCTCATTTTCCTGGCCTTTTTTTTTTGCTCAGCATATTTCCTGTTTAAGCATGTAGGTTCAATATTGAAATGCTACACTTCTTGCCTTATTTATTTGTGAAATGCAATACCTAGCGAATTCCTTCAAACTTCCTTCCTACTATCCTCTCTTTTCCAAATCAAGCAGGCAACACAAAAATGACCTCGGTTATTGACTGTTAATGGCTTTATACTACTGGAGCTACTAAATTTTGATTGCGCAAATATATACCATACTTACTTAAATTTTGTTTCGTACCTGAGATTCAATGTCCAACATTTGAACCATCTTTTAAGAAAATTTGGAGAATGAGTTTCGATGCTTGTGCCAACCTAAAGACAAAGGATAGGTCAATAGGCTTGAGGTAGGGTATGACCACTGTTATTCGCACACAGTCAGTGAGTATATCGTAGGCTTCATCCTAGTTTGTAATCGAGTAATTGCAACAAAGCTGGTGCTAATCGCGTTTCCGTTCGGTAGGCAAACTGCTGTAAGCTTTGCTATTCAACACCATCTCCTTAAGTAATCCTTTCTGTTCTCCTTAAGCTAAACGGTCAGGTACGACTCAGTTCAAAGGTTCCTACGATATGGCGCAACTTGAAAAAGATTGTGGTAAATACTTTTCCGTTTCCGTAAATTCCACTCGTTGTTCAATCATTCAAGTGTTCTCGTTGCAGTGCCTGCCGCATTATTCACAGGTTGCGCCTTAGTTCATTTTTCTATGGGTTTAATGTTGATGGGTTTGGTGTAGGTTTATATTGTTAAGATGTTTGGTCGGTGTCAACCTGCAGAACTCGATTCGATTTGATTTCCTGTTATCTGAATTACCGGTGTGTGCGAAGGCCTTTTGCAGTGCCAGATATACCTTGTTATAGTGTTTGAATAAAGTTTATGCTCAATGGTACGTGCTACTCATTTCATCTGCAATGATTCAGTAACGATGTATGCTCAGATTCATGCCGAAGTTTAGAGAAGAAGATCAATTTAGATCAAGGGTTATGGAAATGGATTTGTTGCAATGATTGTCTCGGATGTCATCGTAAAATTGTGGTATTACGTAAAAGAACTATGAATGGCCGTCGGGAATTGGGAATGTTCAGCAAATATCGTAATTGTCTAGATTTAGCTTTTCGGAACTAAACTGAATTGACAGCGGAGCTTTGACCCTCTGAAAATGTTTTGTGGGTTCGACTTGATCGCGGATGAAAGGTACGGACAGCTATTGCTACTGGAGAGGACAAACATAATTCGCTGTGCCCCTTACGATTTTACGGCGATCAGATGTCCCGTGTCTTAGAGACTTCATGAGTCATCTCGTTTTGTCTTTGGCAGTGATGTGATTCCGAGTGTTGCGAACTAGAAAGGAATCACTGGACAAGCTGTCTCAAAACAGATTTCCAACGTCTTAAAACAAATCTTCGAACAAGCATTTTGTCATGCGTTACATCCTTTACAACTTCCCATCATGTAGCATCATTCCCCATTCACAATGATATGATGTCACCCCTTGAGAAGTTGCGTATATACTTTGCGCCCAATTCTAGATGCGGACTGTGAATAGCGATAGATCAACCACATTGTTGCTAAGATGTTGGTCACAAATGGAGTTTGACCGAAGGTTCTGATCGTGTGAAGTGAAAGGACGAGTACCTGGGCCGGGCATGTTATGATTCCATCATAGAAGTAAGGGAACTCCCCCTTTTCTTTTCCCCATCGTCCTATTTCCTTCGATACATAGAATCTTCTGCAGCGAGCTTGGCTTCAACAAGGTATTAGGGTGTGAGGAAAATTTTGAGAATAAATAGTCGAGTTTTAAACTTAAGTCAGTGATCATTCTAGCGGCCCTTCTTAGCCAATGTCTCTCCATTAAACGGAGAGGGCATGCGCCTAGTCAGTGTCCTGGTAGAAATGAGTACAGTTCAGTAGCTGTCTTTGCACAGGAAGTGCTCGAGCAGGGCCAATAATCGAGGATTACGAGGAATACCATTCCTTTCGTTGAAAGATTTCGTGAAGAAGTCTTATCATTACACTAGCCCTCCTGATGTTCCTTTGACGTCCCCAGGAATTCATTCAGTAACCGCCTTGGTCCAACAGTCATCACCATATCGCATGATATGCCAGCCTCCTAATCTTCAATTTCGTGAGCAACGGCTTCTCTGATTTTCGTCCGTTGACGAAGCTAGGAGTTCCGGTCCCTCTTCTGTACTTGCGTGTAGAGAACTCCGAGTCTTGCTCTTTTCGGAGCGCGTTAAATGGTGCTGAATGCATGGCTCATCCTGCTTGTGCTGATTCCAAGTTTTGAGGCACATCAAAGCAGGACCGCCGAACCACTCTCTTTCCACAGAGTGACGGAACTTCTACGCGATTTTCCGCGTTCGCTTTACGGCATGCGACAAAACTTTTAGTTGTCCAATGGCTTCAAATCACGAACACCGTACTCAACCCGCCTCCTTGCCAATCGATAGAACGCAATTTTTTCGTTGACTGCCTTTCCTTAATGATTGGTTTTGGTCGTTTTTCTCCATTTCTTTTTCGTCTTTATGTACATTAGAATTGACTGTTTGGAATGACCCATCCTATATTATCGATTATAGACCGGATTGGAACTGGAGGGAGCGGCCAGCAAATTCAAATTGGATTCTTTTCTCCCTCCTCGGACCTCTTCGACAGCCCCCGTTCTCAGTCTCCTTTACCTCTCACAATTGGATGACCTTCTTCACTTCTTTCGAAATGCAGTCACTGTTTCAAGACGACGGAGAGAAGTCACCGTGGTCTTGCGGTGGGCGAAGAAGCATCGCTCGGAAAACACATTAGGCATTTTGGATTGTCATTATAGTTCCCCAAAAAGAATGGAAAGGGAAGGTGTTTGGCCATTATCCGTGACTCGCGCCCCTCCTCGAACTGTGTAAGTTTCGAATTACGGTGAATTCGGGAACGGTGGATTTTCTCACTACCTGCAGAAGTTCATACTTGGATGGTCGATCTAGCATTACAGCGAATGAGGTCAGGTTAAGTGGTGTGGGACTCTAGTGCTGAACGGTACTAAAGGGGCGCCTTCTAGTCTAGAGGACTGCTTTGAGGATTGTCTGGCCTCGTATGAGGATCGGTCCCAACTGGTTTTTGACTTTCAAGCTTTGAAGAAGAAGACAAAGAGGCCGAAATTCAGCTCGGTTAAGTTTTCCGATCTCAGAAAGGCTCATGCTTGCTCAGGTAAAAGTCAAAGTTCAACCCGAGATCGAAAAAGATCAACACAAAATCGTTCATGGTCGATCTTGCTCTGCACCTACCCGAGTTTTTTGTGCTATTCCTTTTTTACTTTAGTGGTATTCTCCATTGTTAGAACTTTTTCCTGAGGCTGTACACAACAATGAATAAGCGTAGAACTTGAAATGTTTAAGACCGAGTTTGAGCATCGACTGAAGTGATGCAACTCGTGGCTCGCGACTCTTGTACGGAATCCATGATGCAGCAAAAATTAGCTTTTAGCGCCTGTAATGAAGCAAACTTTTTGTAGATGATGCTTTATTGTGATTTTTGTCGACGTTTGTCTGAGGCTATGCTATCTGAGTATGTAAAAAATTACCTTTTTTTACAGAAATGAAGCGGGATTATCCAACGATCAAAGAGTACGCTGATGCCCAAAACGAACTCGGCAGTTGTATGCCTGAATTTCGTTCAGCTGTTTCTAAAGCAGTTAAATTCGGTGCGTCAGCAGGTGTGCCGTTTGGAATTTACGTGGCTTACAGGTAATTGTTTATGTGTTGACTTTCATTCATTCTTTGACGCCGAAGCTTCCAAATTCAGTGTTTTAGACATCACGGGTGGAAATTAAAACCCTTAGCTGGCAAATCTGTTGCTGTTTGGTTTGCAACAACACTCACGTTTGGTGCTATTGGAGTGATGACAGGGACGTATTGTTGTTTACGGGTCAATATGTAACGACTGAAATATTATTAACTTGTTTTTTTGTCCATGTTGTTATTAGCTATTAGGAAATTAGACCTCGTTAATCGATTACACATACCCCTTTTTCTTGTGTTTATGTGTTTCTATTCATAATTTCGAAATAAAATGAAATTCGGGTCTTGGATTTGCTTTTCGTTTCACCTTCCGAAGTTGTTTGTTTGAAGGCAAAGTGTCTCTCAGTGCATTCTATTTCAGTGAATGTAATACAAAAGCGCCATAAAATCAGACTCTAAGGAGGTCTAGTGACCGTACACTCGCTCAAGACAACCCAGCCTTGCATCCGTTCGGGATCAGTTAGCGTTACCAGAATCGTTTTGGTGGATGGAAACACTGACTTGTCATCGGTTGGATACCGCAAATCAATGTATAGGGCACATAACACACTCAATACGTCACTAACCAAGGAAGGGTTTCAACCCTTTTGACAACTGGCAACCAGTGTTGGGTGCCACCATGTTCTGTTTCCTTGCACATTTAGCGCCTATTTGATATTTTAATGTTTACTAACATAATTCATAGCAATTATATCCAACATGGTCCATAGGATTATTTCATAAAAGCTCGTTTATCACAAACATATATGGTCAACGAGAGACTACAGAAAAAAACTAAGGTACTTCCGCAAGATTTGTGTACGTCCTAGAAGCATTGCAGTAGTAAAAACCCTGGTTTGCGATCATGTGGCTGTGCGGTCGCTCTCAACATGGCAGTCGCGAAGTATAAATTACTACTCAGAAATCTCGGATGTTGTACGAAAATTGCCTCCGAAATCCCATTCTACTTTGTTCCTAAACCCGAACTCGACTTCTAAGCCTCAATTACATATGCGGGACGGAACAAGATCTTCGTACTACTATAATGCTTGACTCAAAGTTTCTTGAATCTATCCTTGAGTGTATTTGGCCTTCGTTATAGATTGTTGGGGCTTGTTGCTAAGCTTGGGCTTCATCCTCTCAAACTAGGCTTGTTCTAATTACTGAGTTTTTTCTCTAACTTTTTACGAGATTTGAATAAACGCTTTATTAGTAATACAGCATTTAGGGCGAGGTTCATAAAAGGCCGTACGGGGGAGGCTTGTACTGATTACTTATCTAGTGCGAGTTCTCCTCTTCCTGCATGCAACTAGGACATGTCGTTTGGAATGATGAATAAATGGGAATCAGTTGGGGAAAGTTGATAAGCGACCCGCATGGAATTGTCCCCGGTGAGGAGACCGTTTTGTCTGCCGCCCGTCGACGGTCATCGTCTCGCGCGCTCTAGCGATACTGCGTCGCGCGTCGCGCGCGACTTCACCGTTCACTGCAACGCGTAGTGTTCAGCCGCCCATGGAAATGGTTCTCGGTGGTTGCTGAGTTTTTGTTCCCGCAGTTACTTATTGTTAAGATGGCTGGATGCTTCTTCAAGTGGTTGCGTTCAATGTCGTCGAGTAATCCGTTGTAAACTCGTTTAATATATCATGAAGCATACAGTTCCTATTGATATTTGCAGTGGTACTGGCAAGTTTTCAGATTTTTCGTCATAATAGAATCATATTCCCTGTGCCTGTGTTGGTTGTTCGCCATATTTCGCCATGAATCGAATGCGGACACGCGGAAAGGATCATGATCCAGCATTAAGCCCGTCCTCTCCCTTACCGTCAGCTTCGTCCAGTAATCTTAATCTTTCTCCAATGACATCCCCAAGCAGAGACAGGTGGGACACATGTTTGACTTTCTTTCAATGAATTTCTTCTTGAACCTTATGCTTCCACTTTATATTGGTCAAGAATGCTTGCTCCAACGCATCACGTAGAAATTGATATCGAGATCGAGTTCCGGGAGAGGTTGGAGGGAAGGAGTTCTCCTAATAGTGGTCATTCTGAAGAAGAAGTCGAAGCAGTCTTCCCGAGTATCGCATATAGAACTGCTTAACATATGTGGGCAACACTGCGCGCGCATTTTAGGCGATGACAGCGGATTAAAACGGAGAGAAACTGAGTCAAACGAGGAACAGCAAGTTGAGGCTAATCCATGCATTCGGGACCAGACCTTAATTCCATGCACCTCTTCGGATTCTCCCTAGTCTTAGCCGGTGTTCCTAACTGGCATAAAGGTGTCGGTCAATCCACAAGAGTGGTGTGAACGATGACAGTGAGTCCTAACAAAGTGTTCGGAAATTTGCAGAGGTTCTGGAGTCTTATAAAACACAGGTTTACAGGAGCCATTCATTCATGGCTTCCATACATGGTTTTTCTTTCTAATTATCTGCATATACTGAGGGAATCGCGTTCTGTCAAGCTTGTCCTGATGATTATATTTTTTTTTTCAATTCATGGGTGACTGAACGATATCATTCATGATGATGGTTGAGTTAGTTTGTAAAGCTCATGTGAGGATGTGAAGTGTAGCTGCAGGATCTGTTATGCAGCATTTGTTCTCGAACGTCGAGCAATAATTAACGTAAACGTTCACGTGTTTACCTGCGCCAGAAGTGCATGAGATAATGGGTTTGTCACTCGGGTTTATCCAACTAGACGGATAAATTAAAGTGGAAAATGTGTGTACGAGTGAAATGTATACATATACAAACAGTACACGGAAAGCTTAAGAAATTGAAAGGCTTATCATCTTGATATATTTTTTTCGTTTTCACGTTTGCTTTTCCGTTTTCAGGAAATCGTAGCATGTGATCGCTATGATTGCCTGACATAGTAATATATGAATATGGTTCCTGCATATGATACTTTCGCTGAAAGCAATCGTTTAGCCTACCTTGCAAGTTGATATATGTTCACCTCCCATTCGACCAACATTCACGGCTGGAAGTTCGAGCTGGGCAGACAGCACGCGATGCTATTTCAAAGCTTCTGAAGAAAAGAAATATAACCCCTCAACTTTGTCACGTTAATGTTTCAGAAGATCCTAGGAGCGAGCAAATCGATCTCATGGTATGTCAAGATTAGATCAATATCTTTTTTTCATTAATAATTTTTACCATTGAAATGCTGTAGCACCTGTCCTCATCGAGGTAACCCGCTGCCGTTTTTAGGAGGTCATCGCTTTATATTCGAAAGGCTCAAAGATTTTCTATTTCATAATAATGGAGTAGTGAAACCCATTAATAGTAGTAGAACTTTCAAAGTAGTGGAACTGTTGGCGCTATTTATTGGACTGAGCATGTCTCAATTTTGCCCACTGTAGTGCCTTTCGTTGAAACACCTGTGGGGTAGTTTCTCCTCGTAGATATGAATACGATATCCAATTGGACGAAAACCATTGGTACTCACGTCGTGGGGTCANCAATTTCGCAAAAACGAATTGTCAGTAAGTGCATATCACATCCCCGTTGCACAGCAATTAATTGTTTGCCTTTCGAGGGCCTCTTGTTTCGTTAGTGCTTGGACCTTCTCAACCGAGTTATTATAATATTCATGTTCAGATATTGTTTAATGCTAATTTTAGGCAAATTTAACCCAAGTTGTTTTTTCGCTGATAGTAAAGGTTTCGAGCCTAATGTTAGCTATATACGTCAGGTCGACTGCCGAACCCTGGGATGATTTCCAATTATAGCCACTCAATCAGAACTGTCCAGCCCCAGTTCTGAAAAAAGAAACTTACGTTTTGAAAGACTCCAAGAAAATGGAGCATTTCGATAAATGGATTCCATTGCTGCTATAACCTTGATGCTGGTTATCAGGTCCATGCCTATCGCAGCGGCCACTGAAGAATTCGAGTAGAAAAACAAAAATCTCTTCACTACTTTATGGGCAACTTTATTCTTAGTTGATTATTTTCATTATCATCATTTATATGAAATATGTGCAGCTACTGGATATCCTCTTTTCAAGGAGGATTTGGAGTCCATCGCATCACGGTTGGAAAAGAATGAGCTGTGGGTGCATAGCGAATACCTTGATACGGTCAGCTCCATCAAACATACAATTGTGCGAAGAACATTTATTCCTCCCGTCAACTGCGACGTTTGCAAGAACCCGATTTGGCTCGTGGTGAGTCGTCTTTGTGACTACTATATTAGAAGCTGCAGCAGAACTCGTTTGTTATACCAGTCTTTAACACAAATTTTCGGATTATTTCCATAGTATACACGTTCAATGTTACAGGGATATCGTTGCGAATTTTGCCAATTCAAATTTCATCAACGATGCTCTTCGTTCGCGCCTCTCTATTGTGATTTAATTCAAACTGTTCCACGCGATGAAGCGGTCAGTTTTCTTCTCAAACTAATGAAATGGCTATGTGATGTTGTAGAGCTCCATCAAATGCTTACTTTGGAAGCCGTTGTTCCAGCGCAATAGACGCTACAATACACAATGAAAATTCTTTTTTTAAGCTGGCCCAACGCCTTCTACTAATTGCCTCGCGAATGGAAGGTCAGGATGCTGAAATAGCAGAGAGCGTGCTCAATCAATTACAACCGAACCCAAGCCCTGCTCACACTCCCGAAGGAAGTCATGCTGATCTCACTTTGAAAAGGTCTTTTACTCTTTTCGTTTTCATGGTTGTATTATGTGGCGTTATTAGTTTTATGTACATTCAAAGAATAAATAAATAATTCAATGCTTTAATATTAATTCAGAGGAGGTGGTGTGAAGCGCCACCAGCCACCTGCCAACGTTGCAACAAGAGATGCACCAGGTCCATTAGCTCCATATCCACGAGATCGGTAAGGGTTACACTTGTGCAGTGGTTCTGTGATATGATTTTGCTTTTTATCTCCAAAGTCTTTGTTAAGATCATCATCCGCTCCCAATATAAATGCTATCAATGATGAGGTTGTGCTAGAACACAATGTGAGTTTTAATTCTTTCATTGTGTTCTTTTTTTTTGCCTTTTCATGGTGCAGTTTGTTTTAATCATTAAAACTTGCCATTCGCACTCGAATGGAGCTCGAGACTTCTTGATGTTAATATAGCGAAACGCCTTGAGAGGATCATGAGGCACGGTCGCTGTGATAGTTTTATAATACGCTTGTTCTGTGATCTTTTTTTGTTTGTTCTTATATCGCTAGTTTTGATTGTTTCTGTTACAGCAGCGTATTTTGGACGCATTGGAAATGCAGCATCATGGTACGTCTATAATGTCTTCAATTCCCTTAATTTTGTGAAGTCATTTTTTCTAGCCGAAGCTGAAACGGCGACGCGGACGTATTTGCGGTGTAACAAACCCAGATCGCAGTTTCAAAGTGGTCAACTTACAGCTGTCAATGTTGCCCCACCGGGAGGAGGCCTGGTCGTGAGAAGACCACCTAATCGCTTGCATCCTCGAGCTGATACTTCCCCCTTCGGTTCTAATTCACCTTCAAGTGAGCAATTAAAATCTTTATCTTAATTGGAATTATAGGTTTTTCTAAAAGGCACATAAAAGAGTTCTCCGGGTGGTTGAATCAATTTTCCTCATGTGCTTTACATAGAAAGTAAGAGTTAATCGGCAGTGTAGAAGACCTAATTGATTAGCATATCGATAGAACCAACTAGTCAATTTTTATCATAAATCCAAGGAATCTTTCTGATGTTAATCATTTATTTGTTCGTGTGCAGGTACTTGTTCATCTCCACCTGCTAATCAGCAACATGCTGGGCAGCTCTTACCACCTGCGCTGCCTCTTACTCCGCCACAAAGTGCTCCTCCGCAAAAGGTGCTTTTTTGTCGGAAGCCAACTCACTTTTCTTTGAAATGAATTTGATTCTAGTTCTCACCTGGTTTCTTTCGCGGCAGAAGTCGTTCTCCGGGTGAGCGACTGGAACCACAGCGTACGCGAGCGTTAGCAAACAAACTTGCGCATGAAGATTGGGAGGTATGTGTAATTAATCATGCTTCCATACTTACTCTCGATCTCAGTAGTTTATCTTAGATTGATGAGAAGCAGATCACTCTTCAATGCAAAGTTGGATCTGGTTCTTTCGGTACGGTATATCGGGGCGAGTATTTCGGTCTTGTTGCTGTGAAAAAATTGAATGTTGGCGAACCTACCTTGCAACAACTCCAGGCTTTCAAGAACGAGGTAATGCATTCATTTTACGCATAATTGCAATTTTGCGTTCTTGTTATCCAGTAGATCAAGTGGGCGATATGACAGGGAAACATTTACAAGGAGAGATGTCCAATCTAGTCTGTTAGAAAAGAGAGACTTATGAGACCCGATTCAATATTACTTATTTGTGGACTTACTTGGTTCCACTTTAAACTTCTAAGATTTTCCTCCCTTGTTTATGGATTCTGAAAAACATTTTCCCATCATATAGAAATCTTGAGGCTTTCGTGTAATCGCCGACTCTTTCATGAATGTGAAAAACATTGGCTGCGGTAAAATAGTGTGTTCACGTCGCCCGCCGCAGTCTTACTTTTACATCATTTTAACAAGTAGTTAAGCAGCCGAATTTTTAAGCGCTATATCACATGCAACTGCAAACTCCTAATCAACTGAAAATGAGTGTAGGCAAATAATTCGAGCTAAATTATTGCTCAATGTTTACAGGTAGCTGTTTTGAAGAAAACTCGTCACTTGAACGTGCTTCTTTTCATGGGTTGGGTTCGCGAACCGTCACTCGCCATTGTCACGCAGTGGTGTGAGGGTAGCAGTTTATATAAACACATCCATGTTGTTGGTATGTTTAGCTCTGTAGCATTTTCTGCTTTTTGCCTTGGTTTTTTGTGTTCTTTTTTCTGCTATTATATTTTATTTCAGTTTTGACTTCTTTTGTTGCCTTTTAGTTGTGTGATTGCATGTATACGGGAACTTCGCTTGTTTCCTAAATATAAATGGCATGCGCAACAGTCTGTTGAGTTTATTTGCTATCAATACCCTTACCATTCTAACAGTCCCCGTGCCTAGTTCTAATTCGCTACTGTAGAAATTTTGGGTGTGGAGAGAGTTTTTCCTTAAATTTTACATTTTAATTCTCTTGTCCCTTGCGGAAGACTCTACAGTGTGATCCTTTTTATATCTACTGCCTCTACCGTTGAAGCAGCATTGTTTTTTTCAATGTGCTGTTGTTCAGTAATGTTCCTAAAACTGCAAATCTTTACTTCGAAAAGCTTAATGGAAAGTCCCAAGATTTTAGAACAAGTGAAAGGTCAATGCTTTTCTATTTTGTTCGGTACCTCGCGAAGTGTACACTATCCATCGATTATTTAGACCTGAGCGTCGGGTCACACATGTTATCCAATGTTTTCGAAACACAAACACGTAATTTCAGAGCCTCGAGTGGAGTTTGAAATGAGCACTATCCTCGATATCTTCAAACAAATAACTTTAGGGATGAATTATCTGCATTCGAAAAATATTATTCATAGGTGAATCTGCAATACATACAAAGAGACGTCAGCAGAGACATGTAATTTTAAGTCGACCTTTGTTCAGAGATTTGAAAACCAACAATATTTTCCTAATGGACGACATGAGCACAGTAAAAATTGGAGACTTTGGTCTTGCTACCGTGAAAACTCGTTGGAGTGGAGGACAACAAAGTCAACAGCCTACTGGTAGTATTTTGTGGATGGTGAGTATAAAAGTTTTCTGTGATAGATGTGAATTAGGGTTGTTTCACAAATCAGCACGATTCAGGCGCCGGAAGTTATCCGCATGCAAGACTCCAATCCATACACTACTCTTTCTGATGTTTATTCATTTGGTATAGTCATGTACGAGGTCCTATCAAGCTCTTTGCCATATACTAATATAAATAATCGCGATCAGATTCTTTTCATGGTGAGCTTTATCTGTCGTTTTTCAGTTTATCACTGAGAGCACATAGGCATANTACATTCTTCCAGTTTTTCTTTGTATATTTTGCAGTGTACATGTTCTGAGTATTTTATGTGAGTACGATATCAAAAAGAAACCTTTTTTGTAAGGGTGATCGGAAGATAATTTGCATATGTATATGTCAGTAGAGACGCAATTGTTTAATTAAGGTCGCAAAATATTTCGACATTTTTCTTGTTATCTTAACGTCAGTTCTTCGCAGGTTGGTCGTGGCTATCTCAGACCAGATGTTTCGAAAATACGATCGGATACCCCTAAACCATTGCTGGCCCTCTATGAGCGATGTATTAAATATGACAGGAGCGAGAGACCAGAGTTTAGTGAGGTTAGTTTTTCTCAGTTTGTTTTTGCTTTGTACTAGTACTAATAAGTTACCTGTTACCCTCAGTTTATTGCCAATGATCGCTGCCGATTATTGTGCGTAGTCACTGAAGAAACCAAATCTAATTGCGAAAGGTGCCCATAGTGAGATATCAGAAACGGATCCAGACACATTACGTATGTAGACGCATTAGTTCATTTTGATCAGTACGTAGACGCATTAGCTCATGTTGATCATCTAGTTTTCCTGCGCATGCGTGAGGAGCCGCGACGCTCAAGCATCGTTGAGAAGCTATTTGTATTCGTTGTATTTCCAAAGAAACTAGGAATTACAGAATAAGTCATTTTTCAAAAAGCGCTCTGACTACTTTATTGTTTTCTCTAAAGTTCAAGCTATCTCTGTCTTTCGTTTTCTTTGCATTAGAAACTAGTTATTTTCCCTCTATTTATGAAAACTGGTTGACAATATTATTGAGAAGTTTTCATATCTGTTTCGCTGATATGAAAGTGGTTCTCTACTTTTCTACTTTTTTTCCAGGTGCTCGATAAATTACGCGGAGTTTCTCTACCGAAGTTAACCCGTTCGACATCAGCTCCTAGTCTCTACAGAGGTCTCATGGAGGCAACAGAATCGATTGGAGGTTATAATTCGAACGCGTCTCGGACCACTCATCACCTTTGGGGCTACCTTTAGGTTATTGCCTAGTAAGTTTTTAAAATCTTATGAATTCGTTTGTATATTCCTCCAACAGATGTCATAATTTTTCGCTGTAGTCACTAAGTGTGGCAGGCAGTTGAATCGGTCAACGTCAGTGACCTCATTTCAATCCAGCATTTTTGACTGGATCTTTTTGTGCAAATGCAATCCGTAGTATAATCATTCACAGATGATGGATAAGGAACAAGAACATCTTTCAGACTACAATTTGCATGAATACCATCATGAATAGTAAGGAACTGTATTGCAGTTAGTAAATAGATACAATATGGCTTACAAGGAAGTATACTAGGTCGGAGCGGCTGTCCAGATGTGTTTCATACGTTGTGAGTGTTCTCAAAGGCTTACCCTTCAAATCTGTCAATTCTGATAACAAATTACGAAATAGTTTTCTCTCTGTGTCATAACCCTATGTCGCACGGATTAGCAAATCAACTAGTCCCTTCATTGTGCAGCGATATCCCAGTTTGTGAGACGGCGGGCTTAAAGAAGTGACCTGGTTTGCATCCTAGGTGCATGTGCTCGTTTTGCTTCTTCATCAAACGTGTCCTTAACGCTTGCAAAATGCTTTTGTGCTTTATATTGACTATCTACGGCCCTCCCTCAAAGTCAAGAAGTAGTAAAAGTGAAAATAGTAGTCTAATAAGAGGTCTTCCTTGCCGTCACCATGACTCAGTAATTGTTGAGGAACCTTTCTTTGGGGTAAACGTGGCAAGCGGTTGGACGCGTTACGACAGCTCGATTTGAGAACCTGAATCCACCTATGGCTTGCTTCGAAGTTGACCTAGATGAAGCCTCTCCTGTTGAATGTCAGCGCCATTTAGTGATATTGTTCTCGTGCAAAGGGATTCCTTGATTCAGTTTTGCCATATTTTGTACACGTTCCTCGCGTTA
The DNA here is from genome assembly GCA_900617895.1 of Haemonchus placei. Taxonomy (NCBI): domain Eukaryota; kingdom Metazoa; phylum Nematoda; class Chromadorea; order Rhabditida; family Trichostrongylidae; genus Haemonchus; species Haemonchus placei. The sequence continues at coordinate 5,399 of UZAF01018270.1, read as the reverse complement.
AAATTTGAAATGGTGGTGTCGTTTAGAGACACAGTTCGCGGTAAAAATGGTTTCTGAGAATCCCCCTGAGATTAAGCTGTGACTTTCAAAGATAGTCCTGGGCATACTCTTAGGGTTAAAAAATGTGCTCTATAGGGTCAAGGGCCCCTAGATTTGACGTACACAACCGAGACGGACGCGTTTTCATGGCGCTGAAGGGATGTAGGTCCATTGGCGCGGTCCCACCCATCAACCCACTGACCATCCAGCTGATAGAAGCCGGATCGACGACACTATTAGACGCCGAGTTGCGGACATTCAAGAATTCTGTCTACTTGCATCGATCAGGAAGTTCAATCGCTAGGAGGAGTTGTCCAGCTCGCAAATCGCGGAATGGGCGGCGCGATTGGAGGGAACGGGCCAAACGACAAATGGTGCAACCACTACAGCCGGAGGCTGTAGTGGTTGCACCATTCGCACCGGGATGCACACGTTGCGAGGCAGCTAACTGTAGCCAGTTGTACACGAAGGCACACGGTTGGAGAGCTCCTCTAGGTACCCCTTCCATGGCTTACTGACTACTTGAACTCGATCCCATTAATTGTGGCGACCGCAGTTAGTTTTCTGCCCTCGTCTGTCGCACTCCCGTTCACTCCAGTCTTTAACAGCTGTGCTTGCCTAATCATTGGGATCCCCACCAGCAATCCCGTCTCCTTGACCCACAGTATTTTTCTCTCCGTTCCAACCCTTCGCTGTTAGGGTAGCAGAGAAAGTTCAAGTAATCTCGTAACCCCCTTCCATTCAAGTTTGGAAAGCCATTACCCATTTAGAAATTAAAATTTGTAAACGAGTATACCAAAAAGGTGTGAGCGCTCAAAGTTTGCATGGGCACAGCATTCAGAAATAATCAGAAATAGTGCTAATTGATATTCGCCGATGCCTCGTCAGATGTTTCGAGGCGTTATGGATTGCAATATTCGCTCTAGGGCCCACACACAATCAGCTGGTCGCCAAGTAATGAGGCGATTTTTTAAATTCTTTTATTCTCTGTTATTCTTTCTGCTACTGTGATCCTTTATGAAATTTTCTACTCCAAGAGGCTGAAAAAGATGGACTATTTTTGCTGTTACTAATTTGTATGCTCATCCAAATGTCCCTTCTTCATTTTTCTGGTCTTCTTCTCGTCCAGCCCCCTTTTTACGATTTTTTCGAGGCCTTTTTTCGCTTTGGAAAGCCAATTCGCGCACTTTCTTTTTACGCACATCGCACCATTTCCTACCTTATCTTCCATTTCTCGTCATAAACTAAAGTAAATTTTTTGATTTTTGATCAATCCCGTCTGAGGGATGCGCCCCCGCACTCGACTTCCCTTCAGAATCGTANTGGCGTAATGAGTGTGTATGTGGCCTATACAATGACTTGCGGTGTCCAGCCGATGTACAAGTCAGAGCTTTTATCCTCCCAGACGAGTCTGGTACCAATTCACCGACCCCGGAGGGATGGAAGCTTGGTTGGCCATCATAATCTGGATTATTCAAAATTATCGTGAACTGTGTCTTCAAAGACCACCTTATTTGAAAACCGATTCATTTGCCACGTGAGGTTACATCGACAGCATTGAGCAGGTTATTTGCAAAATATTTGTATCTAGCTGGATTTTAGGCACAATTTCAACTCTTCTCAAGTAATATGCCAACTGAATTGCAATTTTTCAGGTCACGATTGCGACCATCGATGCTCTCCGTTTCCGAACAATTGGGTTCTTTCTTGTGTCTTTGACCCTGTTTGTGTGTGTTTGTGATTCTGTGATACTCTTTTATTTTACAATGGGTAAACCTCGTGTTTTTTTCTGTTTAACTGCTTAGGAGTTTTTTCCAGGAGAGTTTTACACAGGTATGCTCTGATTCGGAATACACACATATCCGCTTGATAGATCGTAGTGTAGCGCTTGTGCACGATGTACGATAGGTTCCCTGAACTCGCCAGAACATTCCTAAGCGTGTTAGTCAATGTTGGCGGAAGTTTCGATTCTCTGTACTGATTTTGACCATACCCTTGTTTACATTTCCTAACAGCATTCTTAGGCTTGTACTTTTGTCAATTATATAAAAGCTTTGCAGTGTGTGGTTTCCACTGGTACGGTATGAATACTGATAATTTCGCTTTTGTCATGGCTTAAGTTTTGTATTGAAATCTTCTATCAATTTGTGTACAGCATTCCGCTTATCGGGTAAAAATAAACTATTTATTCATGGAGTATGCCAAAGTGCTTCAAAAGGATGTCCATCTCCCTTCTTGAACATTTTAAATTATCAATTGTTTACATAGTACATTTTACCTAAATCTTCTGCAGAGAATTATGTCGAGTGATGTAGACGAAGCATCAGATTTATGCTTGGCCATTCAGCGACTGATACAGTCTCGGGAAGCCAGCGATACCGTCGATATTGACTATGTACAGCCATTGGTGCAGGTGTGTTCAAAACGGTAGTCTTTGTACTAGGTTGATCAAAAAGTTTGAAGGGGTTGAAATTTTTTCTCTTTTATTTTACTACTCAACAAGCAGTGCAATCTAATCAACAATATAATAACCATTGTTAGTTGGAACATTGTCCTAACGGGCAGCTCAGCACTTTCCTTCTCCCAGAACTGGAAGATTGGGAGCCAAAGAGCTTACCCACCACTTGTTCAAGGTGGTCATAGTTGACGATTTGTTTTTTTTTTTTTGCTAAAAAAGCCTTGAGGGCCCGGATCAATTGGTAATTTGAGGGGCAATATCAGGTGAATAGGATAGATATGGAAGCGTTTCGCAGCCTAGCTGCTCTTATTTTGCACGGGTCGCTTTATCTACGTGAAGCTTGTCGTTGTCATGCAGGATGTGCACAGAAGTTCGTCGTGGTGCACAGAAGTTCGTTCGATGACGGTTGACCTTGCTTGAGCAATTCGTGGTACAGCATTTCTTTTGGATCCAGCAAAATAGAAGCTTCTTGAGGTGTAGGTCGGATACGGTTTGCGGCGGCGGCTGTTCTCTTTGGGAGCCAGACTGCGCGGTGCCTTTTAGCTTCATAGAGGATCCACCTTCCATTTCCAGTGACTAGTTCCTCCAAAACATCCTTGCGATGTGGCTGAGAAGCAGAGGCAGACAAGTAGATACCCGGGTAGTGTACCGAGATCCGGTATCTTCTCCCCGAAACCGGCGTCGCGTTCGCCGCACTCGATCGCGCGCTCCGAAGGGAAAGGTGTGAAGTCCCATTGCAAGGATAGGGTAGCCACCGCGTGACCTTCGCCGCTTACAGTGGGAATTCGGAGAGAAGTGAGCGGGCGTCGACGGGTTTCAACTGAGGGTTATCTTCAGAGCCCGTTTCCCTGAAGCGAGCGAACCAGCGATGAACTGTAGCGAAGGAAGTAATGTCTATTCCTATGCGCTGTTGTTGTTGCGAACAGTTGCCGCCGCTCCAGTGTCGCGGCGCCACGTCGATGATTTAGGTTTTTCGGGTTTTTTTTTTGAAAGTTCAGGATCTCCCGAAAAACCCTATCAAAACTTTTCGACCGACCTTACCCATATGTTGGATAAGGAAACAAGTCGGAAAGACTCAGGTGTTATTTTTGCCTNTTTCAACTGAGGGTTATCTTCAGAGCCCGTTTCCCTGAAGCGAGCGAACCAGCGATGAACTGTAGCGAAGGAAGTAATTTCTATTCCTATACGCTGTTGTTGTTGCGAACAGTTGCCGCCGTTCCAGTGTCGCGGCGCCACGTCGATGATTTAGGTTTTTCGGGGGTTTTTTTTTTTTGAAAGTTCAGGATCTCCCGAAAAACCCTATCAAAACTTTTCGACCGACCTTACCCATATGTTGGATAAGGAAACAAGTCGGAAAGACTCAGGTGTTATTTTTGCCTTGTGAATTTCCTCCACTTGTTTGACGACGAATGCATTTACTTTGGTTGCTATCAACGAACTCTTTTTCTCCAGAGGATTTGTATTCCTGCTACATATTGCATCGGAAATTTTCTTCGGAATACCATTTACATGACGGCTCCTTACACTATCATGTTTTTTTTTTTTTTTTGATGAGTTATTCTCGACTATGCTCATTCCCTTGTAATTCCCGGCGTGCTCAGATGTTTTTTCTTCATCTGGCGGTATGCTATATCTGCTAAAGAAAATGAAGGCATGTGACCCCATTTTATTCCGGTATTTGGTATAGGCAAATATTGTTGATGATTGCCTATGCCAGGTGTCATTCCGCCTCCTCTCCGCAGCCTACGTTGTTTGATTGAGTTTATTGCCTGTTTTTCAAACATACATATCTTGTCATTACAGAGAATTTGCCGCATTCAGTAGTGCCGAGATTCTAGCCTCGATGAGATGTACTTCTTTGAACTCATAAGAAAATATGAAACGACACATTATTTCAATTCATGGATTTTCGTGCAAGACTTTCTCTGGTGCGCTTCATTGTTGTCGCCGCTGAGACTAGGTCATGCTGCACTCATCGCGCACGGCACACNCCCCCCCCCCCCCCCCCCCCTGCGATGTCGTCATGGACACGTTTGAATCGTGCAAGGGTTTTGCGGTTTGAATTATTTTACCTTGCGCGGATATGTGAATACAACATCGATGCTGCGGTGGTTCTCCACGTTTCTGGTAGGGAATATTCTTCTACACACCGCCCTACTGCCTCATTTTCTGATTCTTTTATTTTCTACATGAAAAAAAAAACTCTAACCGCCTTATTCTACTTCACTTTGCTTCTTTTACAAGCAGTTTTCACTCATTCGAGTGCCCGCGTGTGGTATAATATTTCAAACCGCCAAACCCTTCTACGATTCAAACGTCCCTATCTCGATTTCGCAGTGGGCTGCGCCGCGCGCAAAAAGTGAACGTGACCTAGTTTCATCAACGATAGGAACGGACGTTCCCTGAACGACGGAGCATATAAATATGGTTAGATTCTAGTTTTGGTTTACGGATTTAGTGGAAAACAAGATGTGTAGAAGTTAAAACCTCAAGGCCTCTCAGGCACTGCAACATTAGATACAAAAGGGAAACTGGGGAGTTGGGATGAGAATCAGCTCCTTCATTTCAGATGATTCAGCGGTTATTTGTTGTTGATTTGGAGCGTGCTATTGAACACGGCATGGATGCATTGCTTTGGTCAACAGCAAAACAGTTGGTCGACAGAGCGCGTGGAGATCATGGAAATGGAGGAAGGAATAACGTGAGTGTCATAAGTCGAGCAAGTTTCGTTTAGCTTTCCGGGATCATCAGTGTGCTCTGGTTTTACTGTCATGATCATATAAGAGAATTAAAAAGCTTATGAAAATGTGCTGTCATGAAAATACACTTAGCCCGAAAGTAGCTACAGTAACCCAAACTTGCGCGCGGACCTGTTTGGGAAAGGTTTTTTGTTTTTTTTTTT
>UZAF01018269.1:3467-27353 GCA_900617895.1 Haemonchus placei | reverse complement strand
TTATTTTTTCTATTTAGTCAAGCCACTGACTCGCAGAGCTGGCAGGTTCAAGGCAGTCATGCCGCTTGAATGTGCCGAGTTTGTTTCTGGCGAGAGCGAATGTTTTTGGGAAATGCTCATCAAAGATGACGTAGTAAGGAAAATATGTATAATTTCTGAATTATTTCTTTATTTGATGACAAGATGTAACTTTTCGTTTTTCTGTAGTGGCAAAGTGCCAGTACTGACATTTCCAATTGAGCATTATGATAAAGTATGAAATCTGCAACGCTAACCCATCACGTTTTCGGGATGCGTCCCACGTTCCGAATCTAGCCAGAATCATGTAGTGGTGATCCAATGCGTATGTGACCTTTACAAGATTAGCGTTGATCAATCGAATGAACATTTCGAAGCTTCTATCCTCCCAGGGTGGTTCGGTACCAGATGATTGACACTGCAGGGGTGGTCTAATCGAGAATCGATCTGAGATTCACTCCCCCGGATCATGAGTTTGTGATAGTGCGCCCATTTTCCATCTTATTCCAACTTGACTGCGTGTTTTCACTCGATGTACCGTCATTTCTCACGGCCTTACATCCTGCGCCCCCTTTGCCTCCTCGGGCTAAATCAACTTCAGTTACTTTCTACTACCCACCATCGGCGTCTTAAATCTGCTGCTCGCGCGTGTTCCAAATATGAACGCTCTGGGTCGAGATTACCAATTTCCGCTTACGTCCCGCTTCGAATGGACGGTGTAAAGCCCTGCCACCGCACACCAGCATTCCGTCTGTACCCTTAATCAGTTTGAACGCTCTAGGTGCACGGGAACAGGAGACATGACTTTCCGTTCGAACCTCGCTCACTGGGGCCGAATGTGGTCCTGCCATCCACTATAAGTGTTCCCATCCTGCCACCTGTAAAGGCTAAAGGATAAAGTCTTGGGGCGTTGATCACTCCTATCTGAGGGGTGCGCCTACGCATTTAAGTTCCATTCAGAATCGTAGTAGCGGTTGATTGCGTATTTGGCCTGTAAAATGACTTACCGTGGCCAAACGCTGTTCAAGTCAGTAATTTTATCCTCCGAGACAAATCGGGTACCGATCAACCTGCCCCGGCGAGATGGAAGGCTTTACAACGAGTTAGCATGCGTGGGTGAAGTGCGTTTCTTGCCACTACACCTTGCTGTCGCCTACAAAATTTGAACTCTATCGGTCCACGGCGACAGGAGTTCTATATTTCCGGTTATACACACACGCATACACACGCACACACACAGACACATACACAGACACATACACAGACACACAGACACACTAACACTAACATTAACACTTCGCTGATTATATTTATAAGTTGTATTTCCAGTACCCTACGATAATTGCTGTGTTCACCTCTCTGAGGTGTGCAACAGTGCCTCCGTTCTAAGTGCATGTATAGATTGATGCATAATTATTGCGGATTTTCTCGCGACTTCCTTTCTTTCGATACAATTTGGATTTTGGATTCGGATTTAATAGGAATAATCTTCTTACTTTCCTTAAGAGAAGTATGTTTAAAGAGATATGTGTCTTTCCACATTACGGTTTTCTACTGCGAGAAATATTTGAAGGTGGCACAGTCATAGGTGATCTCAACGAACTCCTCGGCGATGAAACAGTCAGCCAGAGCCGAATGAAGAATGGAATCTGCTTTTACGGTCGCCCTATCCACTAATAGAAACTCTTATGGACTATCACATCAATCGTCAGTTAAGAAATTAGTTAACGAACAGAACTTTCGGCGAAATGGATGACTTGATGGCTGACGACAAGACGTGGATCGTTTCCAAGAATCGAAACTTCTTCGCTGTGGATTCCGACTTTCTGTCGTTTCTTCACGTAAATTTTGTTCAAAAAATCGGCAATAATTATGCACCAACCCAATACATTGAAATAAAATAGGCAAGTGATTGGTAGTAAATTGGAATTCCAAGGACTGTATGTAGGATGAAAAAATTCATTCATCATTGACATTCGATGTTGATGTTGGCGACTGTAAATTTCGTAATGTGACTTTTTAGCGATCTATAGTAAAAACTGAATCGAAGTGTATGTTGTCTGGTTGAGGGCATCTTATTACTGTCCAATGAGATTCCACAAATTACATTCATGAGAAATAAATCGGTGTTTGCCATCGATGAAAACTCGTTTCCCCCGTTTTTGAAAAAAAAAGAGCTGATTGAGTTCAGAAGTTATCGAGGGCATTATCAATGGCCGTAGAGAAGTCAGTGTCATTCCTGGACAACTATCGTAGCTCTGATATTTCCAATTCGATTATTCCATGATTTTCAATTCATATATTTGATCCATGGGAATAAGGTTGACTATTGAATTGAAGGCTTACGATGCTGTAATGTCACAAGAAGGGCAGAGAGGTTGTAGTGACAAGTGGTTCAAACTATCACACGCACGTTTCGGGAGCGGGGCTCCAAATTCAGACCGGTAAAGGTCCAGGTCAACCAGGCCTTTCATCCTTCCGAGGTCGGTGAGCTGGTAGTTGGGCAGGCCGCAATCATGCAGCAAATGCTGGGAGGCATTCCACAAACGAGTTCAATTTGCTTCAAACTTTATCCTGTATTCTTTGGACTTATCTTCGATGCTATGATGCTACTGAAATGATCAATACAGATTCATATTTTTCGTCTAATATTTCATTATCACAATCCAGAAGAAAAATATGACGGTTTTTCAAATTCTTTGACTTTTAGGGAAAGTTGCTCACTCGTCCAAGGAAATTCCACAATGGCACAGAGATCCCAGAATTGAAGAGCGTTGGAGTTTTCCTAGATGAGAGCTACACTAATAAAACCACGTTGTTCTTTTGTTACGTGAAGCCATCAACAACATATGATGTTCATAAATGGACAACAGCTATCGAAGTGGTCCCGGTTCAAAGTGAGCATCAAGCCATGATACTGTATTTACAGAACGAGAATAAAGGGAAATGGCGAAGTTCTATTCGATCCCAGGTCATCAACTGAAAGCAAAGTTGACGATGGATATTCTTGAGGAAAGGCCTCGTTATATGGTTATAAAATGGAGTGTGGACGATCTCCCGGCAAACATTTCCGGTATAAGGTTAGCGAAGCTGTTCATTCGGTAGCGCAATTTTACATCGAATTTAGAATATCATTCAAAATAAACATCCTAGATAGATGATCCTCTGAGACGCAAAAGGAAGTTCTACTCATTTCTAAAAGAATTTTTTCAAATTTTGTCATCATCGCTATTTACCTAGAATAATTACAAGGTACCAAAACTACAGGGTGTCTTGAAGTTACGGGTGGCCGCTTGAATTTATAATGCCTTAGCCAGAAATATTCTACTGATTTTACTTAGTTCGCTACTTATTGGTTGCGCAGGTAATTATGCATGGTTATCGGGGCAAGACCATTGATATCTTCACGATGGTAATGGCTGCTTTCATAGTCCGCCGGCCGGCGTGCCGGCGTGGAGGCAGTGCTAGCGGGGAGGAGGGAGGCAGACAGTTAGGCAAACAGTCCACGCCCCTTCGAGGGGTTGAAAACAAACAACCTTCCAAGGGTGCGTGGACTGTTCGCCTTACATTGTCTGCCTCCCTCCTCCCCTCTAGCACTGCCTCCGCCGGCACGCCGGACCCCGGTCGGCACGCGCGCCGGCACGCCGGCACGCCGGCGGACTAGATGGGAACACAGCTGGGCTTATCGTGGTCATCGATGGCCGGATTGCCAGAGAAAGTTTACTTGTCATTTCTATTGCCTGCGAAAATGTCCCTTCAATTTCGGTGCCAATGACTAACAAAGGTTTAAAAAGTGAGGTTGCAGAAGGTTGCTGTCCCGCTCTAGTGGAAACATGTCGTTTTGTTTCACGAGAAAAATTTCATGATAGAGCTAATCCTGAACAAACAAATAGATCGCTTTTCGTCGGAAACATTGAAACTTTTCTGCAAAAGCAACCTTCCAAAAAAATGAAGTGGTTGTTCGGAAAGGGAAGCACTTGCAGTGCCAGGATGCCGTTTTGTCCGTACCAGCGCGAAAATTGGCTAAGACATTGAGCTTGAAAAAAACATGCCGATGAAATGCTGAGACCTTGAACCGGTTTCTTTTCCCGAAACAGTCCATGGTACTTCTAGCCCGCAGAGCCAAGCTCGTTCAAGAGATATGATGACACGGGTTACCGACCACACCGGGGAACTCCAAACTGCCCGCCGGATGTTAACCAACATGGTATCTTCGGGTGATCGCTAACTGCAAGGTGTCCTTGAAAGTAGAGCTGAAGATCTGCTCGGGAGAAATAGAGCAGGGACATCTGCGCGGAGAATGCGAGAAATGTGGACGCAAATCTCAAGGCTGTGTCCGGGTTCATGGAGGATGCTTTAACCCATTGGCGACCGCGCTTTTTATAATGTCCTTACATTAGCTTTTAATTTCTCTTATGATTGTACGTGGAAATAAATGATTTCTGGGCCACAATGTCTCAAGGTTCTCCAGAAGGCTGTGAGCTCAGCTAATACTTGAAATCATGGAAAAATTATAAGATTACTTGATAAATAATATAAATACTACAGGAGCACGATATGGCGTGGCCCGCCGGCGGGCCACGCGATCCTCAATGGGTTAAAGTTTGATTGTAGCTTGTCATTGCCCATGGTGTAAGCAATATGTATGAAGATTTAATTGTCGTTCTCAGCTTAGAAGCAGAATACACTTCTCGATGAACAAGCATCCATAAATATGACACATCCTGTACAGGATGCATTCAGAATTTCGGTCGGTATCTTCGATGGTGCAGAAAAATACAAAGAGCTCGAGTCTGGTATACTCAAAACGGTTGGTGAATTATTTAATTATCTTGTGCATTCTGAAAATGCCCAGTCATAATGACTTGAGCTAATTGGAGTGCCAGAAAATATTGAACTCTCAGCAGTACCTATCATTTCAAAGACAACTGATTGTAGGCTGTACCCAAAGAACTTGTTGCAATTGTTTAGAGTGCACATTTAAAAATTCTTCTCAGTTTGGCATCATTCTTTCATATTTGTGATTTCTTGTTAACTCGATGAATTCTATCTAATGTCCTAATCGTGTCTCTGATAGATTATTTGATACAAGACACTTTTAAAAGTCGCCTCACATCCTTCCAAACCATTTTACCCAACCTTTACGTTCCCGTGATTCGACTTAGCTAAGTAATGTATCAACTTGTGAGATCCCATGATTAGGTAATGTCCTAATAAGTATATGTCGCGGGCCGACGGTCAACCGAGTAGCAGTTCGGAAAGCTTGAAGGTCACAGCCCGAGGTTTAAAGCTTTGAAGTCCCGTTGTAGAGCGATCTGTTCAGTGATTGTCGCAGTCCGGTGCTACACCTCTGAAAGCGCATATCATAGTTGACCCTCTTTGATCTTTTATCCCTAGGCATATACGACAGCCTGCACTAACTTCGTTGATCGACAGGGTTTGAAGCTCTGGACTCCTCCCTCCATCCTACATGCGTCAAGTCCAAGGCGTCATCCATAGCAGCAGGGACTGCAGTACCGAGCACGCGCGCAGTCAGATTTTCTTTGTCTTCCTATCTTCAAGTGCTCTACGTGCCGCCTGTTTGGTTCTGCTCATCTCTGGAGGGAAATCCTTCATCACGTTGATTCTCAAACCCAATATGCATTGCTTGACCTTGAAAGATGCAAAAGCGAGAGAAGAAAAGCATCATGACCTGCTTCTATTCATAAACATCGTTCTTGTTAGGCCCAGTTGCATGCATATCTTACTACAGAGCTGCCAAATTCGTAATGTGTAGAACAATAATAAGGCTTCTTCTTACCACAGCATTTCACGATATTTCTACAAACTTTGCGCGATTACAGCGACCATTAAGAAATCTCCATGAAGGTATTTCAGACAGGAGTGGTGGAGTATCAACTTGGGTACGGAGGGCGAGGGCTGAAAGTTCAAGTCGCAGTAAATTTCACTGACGATCATGTAATTGAGTTTACAGAGGAAAGTAAGTTAAGACAGGCATGTGTTCCACGTGCTCGCATCTGATCCCAGCTCTACCATTGGAGCACTTTTACTATCTCGGCGATTGTCAGCCTCAGTGCCAGTGTTCATGAACGAGTGCTACAGAAAAGATGGCATCAAAGAGCATCTTCCGCCGCCTGCGTGCAGTTGCGCAGCGGTTTTGGTTAGGCGCCTTCCATTTCCCGGTCATTGAATCGCAGCATAGTTTGCGCACCGTTTCCAGGTATGCACTAAAACCCCCTGGCTACCACAACCACCCGTCCCGTGTTCTTGCCCGACGCCCGTTTTCCATGCGTCGTATATGTGGCGGGTGAGAATTCTTGCATTCAAATAGAGTTATGCCATTAAATGAATTATGTTGTATACAGAAATTCTGCAGAATTCGACGATGCTCTTTGGTGCTTTCCGCTCTGTACCGTCACTCGTGTCCATGCATGGGGGTCGAATGCGGGTGCGCTTCGTTCCACGCGTCCGTCGAAACTAGGTCACCCCGCAGACGTCGCACTCGGTGCGTCAGCACATGATTCTTCACGGATGTCGCAGTTGTCAGTGAGGCATACGAGAAGAGTCTGTTCAACCTGAAAAGAAGATAACACGGTGGTTTTGTAAAGTCGTCTCAAGATGGCAGAGGGTGGGGCACGCGCGAAGCGGGCGGGATGACCCACTTTCGACGGACGCGCGGACCGGACGTTCTCCGTCAAATGCATTAGCGCATCTCTCTAGCATACTGATAATCATTGAAAAAACTTCCGAATCTGTCAAACTTCGAACGTTGAGGTATTTAGATTTAACTAGTATTCAATTGGCTTCTCCTCAGCATTAAAAAAGACAGTAAAATGAAACGTACCTTTTCCAATGCGGAAGTTCTTGCCTGGTTAGGAACATTCCCAATAGAGCGAGGGTTTTCATGTATCAGCGATCACATATCGTCAAACATTACCCTTTTTTATGAAGAAATTCTAGCAGACAAGGATTCTAAGTTTTGAGCTGGAATCTAATGAGCCTACTACATCTTAACGGCTGCTCAACTTTTTCTTTTGCAAGGAGCCATAAATGTTCGAACTAATCATGGGGATCATTTTATTAAATCGGCTTGGAAAATTTCATAACTAGATGAGAACGGCAACATGTTTAGAAATTTGAGACTATCTACGAAAGTATCCTAAGAGAACGGTTTTTTTTTAGAAAAAATTATCGAACCGATCGAGGAAATAAAAGTGGTCGATCTCAAACGCGTTAACAACTCTGAGAAAGAAGACACAAAAGTAACTCTCAAGTGGAATACAACAGGAGCGCGACCGTTTGAAGCGAAGAAATTGTTTTACGAAATAAAGTTAGTTCAAGCTCAGTTTGATAACTACGTCTTATCACAGCTTACAATTGAAAATTTTAATTCAGGAAACAAATATGGCAAAAAGAATGGACTGATTATTCTACAACAGTTCATAAAGCCGATACGTCCGGGACTCAAGCTTATGTGGGTGTCTAACGATCAAAGAGAATTATTTGGCGGTAATAGCGGTAATAGAGCTTTCTTAGGTGTTCGACAGCGTGAAATTGCTTCTTATATCTCCGAGGTTGCAAGTAACAGTTACTCCGAAATTTGATAACTACACTGGAATCTCTGATACTATCAACTTTTCATTGAAAACTGGTGGTGGGTTATTGACATTTCAATAAGATTAAAGCCATCCCTGCAAAGGCTTCACACTAGTTGTAAGAAGAGATTTCTCGTAGAGATTTTCCTATTTCAAGCGTTTCTAGAGTTACAGTCAACTCCGTTCCTATGTTGATAATATTGGGGTTGGCCGAAGCAATCAACAAACTAGGGTGTGGTGCAGTAGTAACGAAATTGCCGCGTCGCGGCGAAAGGGACTCTCCGCGCGAACGAGTTGGGCAGAATGCAGCAGCATGTAAGAAATACATGAACAAAGGAACTAACAGTAGATTCATGCCTAAAATGAGGACCGCATATCGATTGAGCTGTAAGAAGAACGCTTGAGCTATAATAACAGCGTACGAATGGACCGCGACAGCCGCGTGCGGCGAATCGATTACAGGAAGCCGTTCCTGCTGCTCGTCTCCCTATAAATTATGAACGATTATTACGAAATGCAGAACGCCCAGCCTAAGCGTTACTTTAGTCATTCTGTACTATCCATTTCACTTCATTAGTAGCCATACTGGTGAAGCATACTCTTGTGGTCACTGTTGCATCGTATTGTCCTTGAAGGCACAGCTCGCAATAATTTTGAAATACCTTTTATCAGTAGAAGAGCAGAAGCTTAGTCGAGAACAGTCATCGGTGGGAAAGGAAGCGAGAAATTTGTCGACTTCGCGAAATGGACTTCCTAAAAGTAGTGGGAGTGGAGCTTGTACGGAATCACCATGATCGAAATGACATGTAGGGGGCATTTAGACGAGATTTCAGTTCCTGCGATCTCGTAAAGAGCTGACTAACTTAATTATACAACCTCTGTAACGCCGTGGAAACTCTTCCGTCATGGGTGTGGCATTCGGCTGATAAACCCTCGGCCCTTTCACGGTCCTATCGAGGCCGTTTACCGATCGACAGCGCCTCACTTGGTTAAAGGCACAGTTCATGAAAAAATGGTTTCGGAGATTTGCACATGGTTTGAATTCGACGCCCCCNCTGGTACCATTCGTGCAGGAATGAGGTTGAAATGGTCTGGATAGAGCACAATAAGGGGCCGGAGAGTGAGCCACGGCCGCCCTCCGCCCCTCGCTGGGCTGATTACGAAATCTAATTGCCGTTCACCACTTTCGCATTGGAGCGAAGTTGGTGAAAAATCGATAAGGTGGTTGGCAAATTGTCCGAGTCTGCCAGTTAGATTGTCAGGATTGTCAGGACTTATTTTTATTGTAAACTGTGCACTCAAATGAAGTCATCGTTCATGAAATTTTCTAAATTTCAGTACTAGTCCTTAAGCTTGTCTGCATTCTTTAGGTATGCTGGACGTGTGTCTATCCCACTACTCAATAGCAATTTCAAAAACTAACACTAGAATCTGACATCCTTTTATGTATAACGCACTAATATTGTGTGGGTGTGCATGTGTGCATGTGTATAAGTGTTTGGGCAGAGAATGTTACCTCTGTTCTACCGTACCAGAGCCTCCAAATTTGGAGTGGACGTGGACGGCAGCCAACCTTAACTCGAAAAGAAGAATCTGGCTTTCGTAGTATGATCCGACCGGTCACTGCGAAACTATTCGTTGCATTTTCAAATTACTCCTCTACTTCGCTGTTAATGAAATGATCGCTTCCCCCTGTATCCCAAAATTACATAGGCGTGTGTGGGGCTGATGCGGGAAGAGATGTAGTAAAAGCGAGTACACACTTAAGATTGCAAAGTTTTTGCATCATCCGTTCACTCGCGGAAAATTCACTGCCGGAAACAATTGACCTGAGATAAGAGAATGGATGAAAGTATCTTTCCTTCTATACATATGACCAGTCGGATGACACAGAGCTAAAGCTATTTCTCCCTCCAACGCAAAATTGGCCTGTCGCCCACGTTCTTTTCAGATTTTCATCCTCAGAAAAACAGAAGTTATAGAACGAAAGTCCGTCCATACACACAGTCGACTATCTCGTGAGCTCTTCTCCCGTCATCAGCGGAGTCCTTTTCTACTTATGCGTGTTTAAGTGACATGGTCCATCCCCCTTCTCTTTCAATTTTTTCAGCTCTTCCTATCATCTACCACCAGTACCTTAATCCTGCTGTCTTTACTTCGATTAGATCTGAACGCCCTAGCCCTAAATTGGCAATTGTCGCGCTCATGCAGCCCCTTGCTCCCGAAGTTCAAACGTAGGACTTACTCTCAGCATTTCATCCTGCCGCCTATACCCCTACCGAATCTTGAACACTTTAGGTCTCAAGAAACACGAAAATAAATTGTCAGTCAAACACAAACCAGTGCTTACACCGATGAATCAGCTGATGCTCTTAGCGGCTTGTTTATATAAGGACACTTTGAGGGAAGTTTTGATGTGGCAGGCAGCGCTCTACCATACTCATGGTCAAGAGGTCGAGCCTCGAATAGCTATCGCTCACATCCCTGAAATGGGATTGTTGAACACCAAGAGACTATGTTTTCAGCTTTTGAGCAAGGATTCGGAAACCTGGAATCGTTAAAGGCACGGTTCACGATAATTTTGGGTAATCCATATTATGACGAAAAATATAAAATAGGGTGTAAAATCGATGAAGGCGAAGAGAGTGCGTGAATGGTGTTTCCGAAATGATAAAAGCTTCAAAAAAATCGTTAACAAGTGGGCTGGATGAGAATATCACCACAAAAATGAAGAAGAAGGGGTGCTGCGAAGGTGGACGAGCTATGCAATGTGTGTTATTGCGTACGTGTGGGTCCTGGTGCAAATAGCTGGCTACAGTAAGCAAAAATGTTCTTCAAAAATTCATTCACTCATAAGCATAACTTAGCAAAACCACTACCAACAGCAAAAAACGCACCTTGATTACCCCCTCGAGATGGACAACTAGGCACGGGAATAGCAAAAAGAATAACAGAGATTAATACGATAGGAGAAAAACGTCGTCTCACTGATCGACGATTACCAGGTTGCGTGTTAAACCTGTGGGTCCCGACGTGAATGTTACGATATGTGTCGCCACACACTCGTCTGACACATCATCGGTCGCTGGGCGTCGCATCCGGGCGATCCGGTAATGGGGCCAATATTATGCCCTAGCTGTTCAGTTTATGGACCCAATAGCGTCCTTCCCGTCACCCTCGGGGTCACTGGGTATCCCTAGGGGAAGAACTGAGGAACCATTTTTATACTGACTTGTGCCTTTAAGCGAATAGATGCGTGCAGGTGCAATAGGAGTTGCTAGAAGTGAATATGTCAGGGTACTCAACTGAAATTCGGAACCCCATTTGACCAGACTAATCAGTTATGCAAAACATTCATCCTCAGTTCCAAATTATTAGCTTGAATGTTTACTCTAACAGATACCGCAGAGTTTATCCCTTCAATGGTTTCAGATCTGGAAATAGATGTACGAGTTGTCAAATTTGGAACAGGCTTACGGTTGACCTGTATTGGCTACAAACCAGGACTCGAATCTCATTGGGAACGCCAGGTGAAAAATTGAAATCTGGTCACTTATCCCACTGCCAGCCGGTTCGCCCGGCTAACGCCGCGCTTCCTTCCTTTGACAAAGTTGTAGTGATCGGCTAACTCTCCACTTCTTTTTTGAAACAAATAATAGTTTCCTGTACACGGAAATTGACACAAGAGTAACAGAGCAGTGCAGAGGATATTCAGTGAAGGTCGGTACTTACGCCTTTGATTGGATCCATCGATCTTCTGCTCTCTTTCTTAAAAATTTTAGGTTATTATAAGTCCTCGGACAAAGTGATAGTGATGACTTCTAGAGATCATAACTCGAAAAAGTGTTGACGGAAATGGACAAGCGTGGCATTGTTAGATAGAGTATGAAAAGCTCTTCTGAGTATATACTAACGAATACATCAGACCGTTTCCTGCGCTTGAGCGTGAGGAGAGAAAGTGCCATGTCGTCGCGAAAATCTATGTCATACTGCTTCAAAGCATGAGGCACCCATCGACCGAGCTTTCGCACCATGCCGATTGACTTCAATCCACGAATAATTGTGGGCTAACTCCCCAAGAGTGAGTGCCTGTTCACGAGTAGTTTGATACGGATCGGCTCCCACCTGGCTCCGCAGCACCTCCAAATCCAACTCCATTGAGCGTCCCGGACGGTCTTCAGTCTCGATGTGAACTTCGTGTGCCACTTGTGAATTGTGCATAGAGCAGGAGCACCCTTCTTGTAAACTTGCTTAATACGTCTATCGATCTCCGCGGGTTCTTGGTCAGATAAGAAAGAAATAGCATGGTGTTGCGAAGGTGGAGTTGCAACGGCTTGAAATCATTGGGCATGGTTGCAGGAAAGGAAACAGTCAGGTGTGTTCTTCACACTTTTAGGTGAGCATAAACTTCAAAGAACTTTTCATGCTCTATCTGACGATGTCACGCGCGTCTATTTTCATCTCCTCTTTCTCAGTTATGGTCTCTAGAATTCATCGCTATCATTTTGTCCGAGGACCTATGACTCAACCTAACAAGTACCCATCAAAAATTCAACTGTTAGACAACCAAAACCTTGAGCGGTACTTACATATGTTTCGAGCGGTGAAAACACCATTATCGGATGTTGTCATTAATGAACCCTTCTCATTACGGAGATATCATTAGTTGAGAATTCAGAATTACTTGTGGTCGGTTAAGTTTTGTCGCAAATGATATCGAGCAAAGAGGATCCTTCATTCAGTCACAAACCTTGCCGGGTAGCGGTCGCAATATAATAGCAAGAAATGAACAAAATCCTCATCTGCTTATCGTATTGCCTATAATGGGTCCTTACCACTGCACTTACCACTCACTTTTGTCACCCTACCCTAGCATCCCGTCTTATTGCATGAAACATACTGACCAGTGAATGCTACATCGTGAATACCGAAAACACTAGGATTTCAATCGGTTGGTGGCCTCTCTTAGGTCCCTTATCTTCTCCTATCAGTTATTATCAGTCCCTGTCATAGATCATACCTACGATCCCGTCGTATCCTACATCACTTATTAAAATGCCGAGGTTCCACTGCTGATACGAAAGTGTAATCCTATCAAACTCAACGCTCTAGGTCCACGTAAGCAGGAGTTATGAATTTGCGGCCCAAAACCCAGACGCCCCGCCCCCTGTGAACGGAGTCCGGTCCTGCTACCTGTCATAAGGGTTCCCATCTTGCCTCCGTACTCCTTCCAAGTTTGAATACTCTAGATCCAGGGAGAGTTATGAATTCCCGATCGGACACATACACCAACACACAAACACACCGAGAAATCTACAGACACACTTAGCGAATTATATACAGTAAGATATGTAATTCGCCAAGTGTGTCTGTTGGTTTGTCAGTGTCTGTGCGTCGGTGTTTGTATTTGCCGGAAATTCATAACCCCTGATTCCGTGGACCCAGAGCTTTCACATTTGGTAGGAGTACAGGTGACAGGAATCGATATCGACAACATCGATGAAGAATACAACTGGCTCGTCGAACATCTTCACGATAGCGCTAGGAAAGCAGAGNAGAGTCTGCAAGTAGCCAAGAGATGACTCTCTTCTAAGACGCTCGGGTTGATACGCCAGCGTGGAATCGCGCGAGCTGCAGGCAATCAAAAATACACGTCCGAACTTGGGAAGCTATGCAGAGAAGCGATAAGGGAAGATCTGAAAGAGAGAAGAGCAGCAGACACGGGCGGAGCTGCCGAGGTCGGTTAAGAGCATTCGCCAAGCCCGGAGGAGCTTCGACAATTACAGTACCAAGATGGCTTCCCTTCGTCGTTCCAANACGTCCGAACTTGGGAAGCTATGCAGAGAAGCGATAAGGGAAGATCTGAAAGAGAGAAGAGCAGCAGTCACGGGCGGAGCTGCCGAGGCCGGGGAAGAGCATTCGCCAAGCCCGGAGGAGCTTCGACAATTACAGTACCAAGATGGCTTCCCTTCGTCGTTCCAACGGAACAGTTAGTGCATTTCGAAGGGCAATTGAGAAGGTCTTCCACGACTTCTACTCGGATCTCTTCGACAGCCACGTCTATCTGCCCACCCAATACCTCAGGCAAGACGAATAGTATATCGCTCCTTCGGTTCTCCCTTTTGAAAGACGACATGCCATCACTTCGATGAAGAACTGTACGGCGCCCGGCTCCGATAGGATCAAACCAGAACATCTGAAGAGTCTTCCACCAGTTATCGTCAGAACTCTGGCTAGGCTCTTCACGCTATACCTGCCGAAAGGCAAAGTGCTCACGTCGTGGAAAACTAGCAAGACTGTGTCGCTGTATAGAAATGGGGATCCAGACGATATTGGCAATTATCGCCCAATCTGCCTGCTGTCTGTAATCTACAAGCTTTTCACTCGTGTCATCCTAAACAGGATTGGCAGAATATTAGATGAAGGACAGCCATGCGAGAAAGCAGGGTTCCGGCGAGGGTTCAGTACAGTGGATCATATCCACACTCTTACATAACTCATTGAAGTATCGCGAGACTACAGAATGCCGTTATGTCTTACGTTTATCGATTTGAAGAAAGCCTTTGATACCGTCGAGACAGAAGTGGTAATTGAAACTCTGAGCAACCAGACTGTTCCTACTCAATATATAATGTTGCTTCGTGAGCTCTACGATTTCACTATTCTACATCGTCAACGTAAAGAGAGGTGTCCGGCAGGGCGAAACCACCAGTTTTCGCCCAAACTTTCCACTGCCGCTCTCGAGAATATCATGCATCATTTGGAATGGGAAGATATGGGATTGAAGGTCAACGGCCGCTACCTAGATAACCTCTGCTTTGCACACGACATCGTGCTCATAACATCAAACATCGAGCAGGCAGAACGAATGCTGGCCGAGTTTGACAATGCTTGTGGAAAGATCGGCTTGAGACTGAACTTAATAAAGACGATGTTCATGAAAACCGGATTGGTACCTGATGCTCCCTTCACGCTAAACGGGACGAATATCCCCGAATGCTCAAGCTATGTGTGTCTAGGTCGGGAAGTCAATATGATGAACGACCTGGCTCCGGAGCTGTGCAGAAGGAAACGCGCCGCGTGGGGAGCAATCAAGAGTATCGAGGGAGTAGTGAAGAAGACCAAGAAGATCCGGCTCCGTGCTCACCTTTTCGACACTGCTGTCTTTTGTGCTTTGACGTATGCCCAGGAGACTTGGGCTCTACGAGGGCAAGATGAGCACGCTATCAGCGTACTCAACGCGCTTTGGAAAGGGCGATGCTCGGAACTTCCCTATACACGCAAATGCAGAAGGGAATCCGATGTTCCGAGCTCCGTCAACGAACGAAGATCAGGGATACCGTTGATTACGCCAAAAAATTGAAGATCAGGTGGGCCGGACACGTTATGCGATATAGTGATGACCGTTGGACCAGTGCGGTTACTGACTGGATCCCTCGGGATATCAAACAAACTTCAGGACGGTCAGACTTCTTCACGAAAGCTCTGAACGGGAGGAATGTTGATCCTCGTGTTTCTGGAACGAGGACGATCCATTCTGGTCTTCCAGCCCACTANCTCCGGATATCCGAATCTTGCGCTTGGAGGAATCTCCCACTTGGTCACAGGTAGGTAGGTAGGAGAAAGTATCAGCAAAGAACGAAAAGTTCTTAAAACGGTATAAAATCTTTAAGAGATATTTTCTAAACCTTAAAGGAAAACTTCTATGTAATGCAACAATTCCGTCCTCCAAAGAACTCGAGCCGTAGTCTCTCGCCCATGAAGCGCAACACTAAGCGCCGTTGAGGAACGAGGCTCATCCATGTAATTAAAGTTTTCTTATGTTAAGTTCCCTGAAACCACCCTCATAACTCCGTTCAGAGAAACACTTGGCAGGTTGGAAAGCAGATTTGAACTCAGCGTCGAAAAACACGTCCAGCAGTGTACGTCTCATTCCAAATGACCACTTCAACTTGGGATCCTTCCTTGGTGAGATCCCTAACTAATGATATATCCGTAGAAAAGGAAGCTCCATTGATAAGACATTCGATAATGGTGTTATTATCACACTTGAAACAATTGTGAATACCATTGAGGCCTTTGCTCCCTATAAGTTAGACCTTGGATGAAACATTACTTCTAGGGTGCAGAGCGCTAGATCGAAACTTCTAGCCGTAGGCGAAAGCATTGCTACGTACTGAATCCCACTCCCGCTGCATTGTTAAGCGTGTGTCGAATTTCGTGTTCAGAGAAGTGTTCCAAAAAAGGGGTGTCCGGTCAGGCGATTATCACAAGTCTGTCATAAGGAGGAAGAAAGCGTGGCGTTAGCCGAGCTGAGTGGTAGTTGCTTAATCAAAAGCATAGGTTACGTAGTTTTGGATTATCCATATTATGACGAAAATTGAAGAAGACGTTGGAGGAATGATAAAAGGCTTTGAAAAAAATCGCTCAAAAGATGGCTGTACGAATACCAGACCCGAAAGTTGAAGTAGAGTAGGTGTTTGTACGACCTATACAATGTGTGTCATTGCGTGCGTATGGGTCCTGGTGCGAATAGCTGACTACAGTAACCAAAAATGTCATTTAGAATGAAAGAGAATAATAGAAAAGGAGAAAAACATCGCCTAATCGCTCGGAGGTCGGCTGAACAGCGATTGCATGATGAACGTGTGGGTCCTGGCGCGAATATTGCAATCTATAACGCCTCGACGCTCGTCTGACACATCATCGATCGATGTGAGGGGCATCTGACCGATCCGGTAATGGGATCATATTATGCCCTAGCTTTTGAGTTCTTGTGCATGACAGCGTCTTTCATGTTACTCTTGGGCCACTTAGTAATTTTGAGGGGAAGTCTAGGAACCTATTTTTATCGTGAACATGCCTCTCATTCGTTAGGAGTAAGCGATAATGAGTCATAAACTGAAATAAATTTTATTATTTACCGAAGGTTAAAGACTTTTTTACAGGAAGATGGGAAAGACGATTCGGCAGGGACTACTGAAAATCGCGAAACTCTACATATTGTCGTCGAAAAGGGTCAACTGTACTACAGGTGCTACGTAAAGGAGGACTACTACAAGCAAACTACAGCCATTTACATTTTCGGTGTAGAAGGTTTGTTCCATTGGGTTTTGGATGAAGTGAGCATAGCAGCCTTCAAGACTTCTCCGTTTTAGGACCTCCTCCTTCTCCTCAGTTGAACCTGCGAATAGTTAGATCCAAGCCTTATAAACTTCACGTAGATTGGGTGGTGGATTGGCGCGAGGAAATTCCGACGAGAAGGTTAGCTGAATAAAATATATAAAAAGCTTTTTTGTAGGGATTTGATTCGAATGTTTGCATGAAAATGAAGTGCGATCCATCAAGTTTTCCTTTACCCAGCCACTGAGTGTGGAGTATGTAACATGGGTCTGTAGTTCGGATATGGCGGTCTTTGGTTATAACCGTGGTTTACATAACTTCATGTATTTGAAGGATGAAGTCTTTCTGCTGTGATCAAGTCAGCTATGGGAAGTGCACCTGTATTTGACTTCCGTTCAGAATCGTAGTGGCCTCTTGAATTGGTCTGTAGCTTCACATTGGCTAATAGTAGCCAGAAGTTCAATTCAGTGTTTCTATTCTCCCACTGGCGCTGGTTAACCGACCTGGAAGAATGAAAAGCTAGGTTTGCTTGGACGAGTATCAAGATTCGATCCCGGACCTTGCACTGTCTTCGCCTTTCGCGTACTATCGGTACGAGGACTGAGTGCAGGTTTGATAGCACTTTAAGGCAACCAACCGTTCCATCTATCCGGTTTCGGGTAATGGGTATCACACTGCTATGGAATGATAGAAGCGCTTACTTGTACATCGGCTGCCATCTCATGTCATTATATAAGCCACATACGCATTCAAATTTGGGATTGCGGATGGGTGTACAATTGGACCGACGTCAAAAGACGTTCTCCATCTCAAATAGAAGCTCTAGACCGATGTTCAATCTTTTCTCCGAGATGTTAAAGGATGTTAATGGATGTTGATGTTAATGGATGGATAAGCAATGGATGTTAAAGGGTTGGAAGTTCCCAGACGACAAGTCCTGCTTTTGTTTGGAAATTCATGATTTCATTTGAGCCCGTGAAATCACGATCGTCTTCATGAAAGTATCATCATCATCTCTCAGACGGATGACGAGTTGCTCAAAACTCGCCATACTCGTGTAGCTTAAAGCTGGTACTTTTACATAAATACTGACAGCATTTCAGTTTTATCCTGACTGTTAAGCAAGATGATTCCCAAAAGCTTGAGAAGAAAACCTTGGAAAAGGTATAGATAATGTTCAAGCTCTCTCTCTTCTTCCTCCTTGAAACCCATACAAAATTATATTGCAATTAGACATCAAAAGTTTTATTGAGAACTAACAATAAGCTGCATCACGCGGGGCTACGCTTCCACCTCCCAATGCTCCAGCGTGGGATTTTGCACTGGAACAGCTGTCGTGATCACAATTTCCATACACAGTGGATGATAACCGCGTGGGTGCACGCGACGGTGAGAATTCCGGAGCGATGTCCGTCATCCATGCTTCCTGAACAGTGAACTATTTATAGTACCACCTAAAGTTTACAGTATCTCCATAACTGCATCTACTGTTGCATACCTGTAGATCTGACAGTGTAATTCGGCTGAAAGATGCAGAGACCTCCGCAATTGGTGGAGGTGTCAACCTACCCTAGCATCTGTGGAAGTTAAACTTTCCCCGAAATCATTACGACAAAGTCGTTGCAGTTTATTGTTGTAGCTTAAAAGGGATCTGTAAAAAGTAAATTGTGCCGCCGTTGAACCACCTGGAACCACTTACTACAAAAATAGCTCTTCCAAGCGCAGTGATCGCACCAGGTGATTCACTAATAGGCATTTGTAGGGGAGAAAAGTGAGACCCTTTGATCGATGGGCATGAGTTCGCCCGGGCTAACATGACATTTTTACAGTCCGACGTTCCTATGAATTCCCAGGCATGCTGAATGAGGATCCTATCATAAAATAAGTACTTGTGATATTGAGCTAATTGATATCTCGAACTCAAAAGCAAATCCTGAAGAATTCCTATGAGGTTACATATGTGTGGGAATGTGAAAAACGGACTTTGACCGTTTCCCCTTCTTCATTTTTATAGAGAGTCGAAAATTGTATACAGTAATGCTCACAGTTGAATATTGAATTCTATTATAAACTGAGAACAAACCCAAGGTCCTTAAAGTTGGTTTATGGCATTGTCAGAGCGGACTACGGTACGAGAGTGGTGTTCCTCTCGAACGAGCTGAGCTATGAGCTCTTCTTGGTCTTTTTTTGGACTCTCTTTTTCTCAAACGAAGTCATATGAGTTATAATCATATCTACTCCTCACTATTCTCACTTATATAAAAGGATGTTCTATGGTATTGACCCATTGTCAATAATTTAATAAAAAGGTTCCCGAATCAATATGAGACCTGAGAAAGTTCACTTCAGAAAGGTACAATCTCGACTGAAATTACCGCTGACAGCGCTAAAATCACAGTACTTGGAAATGCTTCCTATGGAGAAAATTTGCACAAGACGACCGAAAAAATAAGTAAGGAGCTTGTATGACATTCATTTCTGTCTCTGAAACACTACTTTACTTTTCCACTCCTTCCTCTTTCCAGTCAACATAGAACCCATTACGTTAGTGAATTTTGGAATGTCAGACGAAGCTATAGATACTATGACGATAAATTGGAAAGTCATGGGAGTTCTACCTGAAGAGGAACCACAATATAAAATCAAGTAGGCGGTTTCATCTTCATATATTTTATAATTATGCAACAGATTCCACTAAGAGATTTACAGGATCAGCGTTGTAGCAAGTGTCCACATATGGTCCATGCATCGTATCCTGACAGGATACTTGCCAATCCCCTCTATCCATTTCAGGCTCTGACGAAAGCAACGTAGCCGAAACGTTGGTCTGATAAAAATTCGAACTTTGAAAGGCTTACAGAACTCCCGATGCAACTAGCATGCCAAGATTGCAAGAGGCTAGATCAGGGGGTGATCCTTCTGTCCTTCAGGGATCGAGTTATTGTTACCAGACTAGTCTGGGAAGATGGAAGCACTGACTTTTACATCCTAGTCACTGTATGCAAGTCGTTGGTGGAGGTCTCCCAAGGTCATATAGATATTCAAAACGCCCGTACGGTTATGAATCGAAGCCGATTACACCGGTACACTCCGAGTATGGATTAACTACAAAACTTGGTTTTCACCCAAAGTGCCGTCGCATTCCTATGATTTTCTTGAAAGCACCCATTTTTTTGCATTTGACTTCTCTTCTTAAAATCTCCTGATATTTGATTGGGGTTCTTTTTTCGACTTGTTCCTTCAGGAGTTACCCTACAGTTAAGTTTTAGGAGTGAATAGCCGAATTTTTATTCTGGTCAGTAATTTTAAATACAATAGAGGGTCGATAAGCTCCGCTTACGAAGTGTACGAAAAGACCCATAAAACGTCCGCTAAGTTTGAACTGTTAGTCTGCTGGAACTTTTTCGCTATTCAAGTGAAGAAAGCAAAAAATGCGTCGCGGCGGCTACAACGCTTCTCCTCAAAAGGCTGGGATTCAAAGTTCATCAAGACTCCTGAATGCATCACGCGTTCTCCCGCTACTTTAGCATTCTTCCGAGACCCGTCACTACGAATCGTCTGCGATCAGAGTTTGCACCGGCACTTTGCCGAAAACCATTCCTGCCTTCATTGCGATGCGTTGGCTTAAGCGGTACCGTGACGGCAAATTAGACAATCATTTAGGTCATTTCAAGATTTATTACCAACGCTTTGGGAAAGCAATGCCATACCCGACTACACAGACTGCACATAGGGAGTTGAAACGCACCTGGAAGTGACAAAGCTGAAGCACTCAATGAGCGTTTAAATTCCTGACATAATGCCAGAAAATTTGTTGCCTCAATCACTGGCGCGAACTGGCGCGTTGCATTGACTGCGACGGAGTAGCCGACGAATGTTGAATGATGACGTCCTTACTAATATATAGCCCACAAGTTTGTTATGTATGTATGTATGTATGTATGTATGTATGTATGTATGTATGTATGTATGTATGTTTGTTTGTTTGTTTGTTTGTTTGTTTGTTTGCATGTATGTATGTGTGTATGTATGTATGTATATATTCGGAAGGCATGTATGTATGTTTGTTTGTTTGTTTGCAGTTTCTCGCGAAATTTGATATTACCTGAAAAACACCTGCAGAGGTCGGGACAACTCTAAAAGGTGGGAGCATAGTACGTAACCAACAGAGCACATATGAGCCTGACGAAGTTCCGCCCACGAGGGGCTGGGCAAGCGCTAATAAAGTTCAAGAGGTTGTAGAATAAGTACGTCGAATTTCCATAGTTGGCGGTGTTGCGCTAGGGTTGGAGAATGATATGAAATATCGTAACTTTTTTTGAGAAGTGTTCTACATCACTGAAGAAAAACGGTCAAGGGATTTCAAATGAATTCGGCCTCACTCAAACTGTACGGTCGGTGGGGGGTGGGCGGGGTTAGCGTTTGGGTGGACGGGGCCAAGAATAATAGATCTTTATCCGTCCGGAAAGGCTCTGGTATGCGAAAAAGGTGGTCAGAGGTAACAGAAGAAACTAGGTCGAATCTACAACGTGGATTCCACAGGATGGGCGAGGCCAAGAGTCAAAATCGAAAATTCAATTCCACGAGTTTTTTCAGAAAGGTTTTAGAACACGGGAGAAAAAATGGTTAGGGCTATTCCCGAAACGGGCAGGGTTCGCTCTGAGCTAGGCGGCGTTGAGATCAAAACTACATAACCCCACTTCAAAATGTTTTACGACGTCAAAAAAGGTGGTTAGAGGCGAGACAATAGAAATATGGAATAGGTAGATGAGATGTGAAGGGAATGTAATTGTTAACGCAGCGATCGATGATGGCAACTGATTTTGATCGCTTTCGAATTGTACTACTAGGCATGATGTTGCTACTCACTATTCTTTTTTTCAAGAGGAAAACCTAAGAAGTGATGATGTGCATCTGTATGGATGTGTGTGTGGTGTGGGTGTCGCCGTATCTTCAACTGGAATTTCATAACTCCTGCTCCGATGGACTTAGAGCATCCAAGTTCCATAGGAGTACAGATTGCATAATAGAAACACTGTAGACAGGTGATTGGGCTGAACTTCCTCTGAAAGGACGAGCGTGCTCGAAAATTGTTGAGTTGGACCTAGATTTTTAGATTTGACGTGCGAAAGAATATGAATGCTGCCGGTAATGGTGCGACTAGATACCACTCATAAGGTGTTGCGTCCGAGGTAGCAGGCAGCAGATGGAAGATTTACTAGAGAGTAAACTGAACATAACTACAATCGAGGGGTTTATATACCCCAATGAGATCACTATTTAGGCGGGAAGGTGGTCGTGGTCTCAATAGAACTAGTGTCCTATGACCCCTACAACATAAGGGTAGGGCGTACGCATAGATAATAACTTGGACCTAGACCGTTCAAATTTCGTAAGGGTGCAGGAGGTAGTATCGAAATGCTGCCTATAGGAGGTACGACTAGACTCCTTCCACATGGGCGGAGCGTGAAAATTGCTAAATCGGACCACGGGGTCCAAGCTTGATAGCAGTGCAGGTGGCATACGGGAGTGCTGATGGCAGATAACACGACTGAGGATGAAAGAAAGGTGGAATTAACGAAGTTACCAGTGCACATGGGTTGAGCACGTTTCCGCTCATGACGGGCAAGACGCTCATGAAGAGCGGAATATTATATTTATTTCCTATTCTCCTGTACCGGAGCGTTCGACTTTGGGAGGGACGTGATCGGCAGGCCAACTCATATGAGAAGGAGGAGAGCCCGTTGTGAGTCGGGCGATCCAACAGGGTACCAATAAAACGTCAGGATCCAACCAATATCAGACCTGCTTCTGTAGGAGCACTCTACATAGATTTTCAAATATCTTTATACTAAATTTTGACAATGCGAAACATGGGAGCTCGTGCGTTTTTCGATTACCTCGCGAATGCTAAGATACAGAAAAGGAACTAGAAAATTATTTGTCTTATTTTCAGGATCACGTGTGGAAATGACTATGAAGAGGAGAAAATGATAAAGCAAAACTCTACCGTGAGTCTGTACATGTGATTTTCAAGATCTTATCGAGAATATGTCATTTATAGGTGGTTCCTATTAAACGTCGGCCGTACAACTGCGAATTGAAGGCACAGGCGATATTGGAATCCTACGAAGGACCTATAGCCACTTACACAGTAAAGTTGGATGCTAAGGGTGTGTTGTTTGAACTGTTACCAGTCAAGTCGCCCGTCTCACGCCGGGCCCCATTCGTTACTTTTACAAAGTGATTAGAAAATGATGTCAAGGGTATCGCTTTCATTCAACACCAAGAGCTTGAGTGCGGAGAATGATGGGTAGCCGACCCTACCTGTGCTTCTAGTTGGATTTAGGCGAAAGAATATAGGCATACCCCAAGCCCCTGTAGGGGAGGAGTGCCGGGGCCGGGTAAGATGATTGCCGCCAAAAGCTAGGATGGGGTATAAGTTGAATACTCACCCACCCCGGTGCTCCTGAACCTCAGGTCAAAAAAACTGTATATTTTTGGCTAACAAACTTTTCTGAGCACAGTTATTGGCTAGCCTCCCTATCTCATCTCATCTAGCGCTCAGTGTTGGAAATGAGCGGAGGTCTCAACTACATTATCACCTCCGATTTTTGTAAATAAGTGCATAGCGCATGCCAGTGCAGATCGAAATCACGGTAAAAAAGTACCCTTTCAACTCCACAAAACTCACTTTACTTTACAGCACTCATCCTACTCTATTGATCTACACACGAAGTTACTCCTTTATAGATATGAAGGAACTGTGATATAGAGCTAGGTTTGCCATATCGCTCCCTACCTTTATCGTAATCATAAATTTGACGGACGGACAGAAAGGCAAACATACAAACCGACAAACCGACATACCAAGTTACTGCTTTATAAATAACCAGTCGGATCGCGCGGCTGACGCCAGGCTCTCCTCCTTCTTGTGTCAAACACCCTATCCCGAGAACTGTTGAGCTGAAGAATTCTATTTCCTATTTCAAAGTTTATAGTCTTTGAGTTTTTTCCGTGTTTAGCTGAGTGAGGGTATGAAACTGAAACAGAGGTCGTAATCCTTCTTTGACACAAAAGAAATCGAAAGCTTCCCTCTTTCTTTGATAGTTGTAGTAAGTCTAATTCTCCACTCCTTTTTTTTGGAACA
>UZAF01018268.1:23527-35054 GCA_900617895.1 Haemonchus placei | reverse complement strand
CTGTACATCCGCTGTGCAATAGATAAATAAATAAATAAATAAATAAAACCTTTAGATGTAAGCTTACCATCCGTCAAGCTGGTCTGTTTAATGGTTCGCTCAGAAGCCAAACGAAACGATGGCCGAATGCAATCATTCCTGGAATTAATCCTACGGAAAACATCGCAGTTTAGATAATGGAGTGCGAATGGAAGTTTACTTGATGGAATATTTGCCAAATTATCGTTTAGTTCAAAATCACAAGAAAGCTACACTTCTTGAATTAGAGATATTATAACAAAAACCCCCACGAACTTAAACAAATCGAACACGGAGGCAAAAGGCACGGAAAGGGACTTGGGACAACAATTTTCGATCATTTCAGCAATGCCTGGCATAAATTGCATGTCAAGACCGTTTCGTTTTGTCCTCAAAAATGGGAACAGAACACATACATATACAACATAGAGACTTCATTATCAAGCAGTGTACAACACATCTTTGCATTTATCATACTCTGAGGGTTTCAACGAGAAAGACAGAAATACGTGGATAATCGCCAACGCAAACGTTTCAAGACGTTGTCAATTCTGACAAAACCCTAAATACCCTCATGTCTAATATCATCATAGGAGTGCTGGGTACTCTCTATTCACTTTAAAAAAAACGCCAACACACCTTCTGCTTCAACTCATGAAAAAAAAGCTCTCTAGAACAATAATAATCGAGTATAATACGGAATAATTATATCTCTACTTCACAAACGAGTATAAATGAAATGGTTACTGCTAAAGTACTAAATACTACCAAGAATAAACTAGAACGTTCTCAAAACAGTAATAGCGGTCATAAGTCAAACAACTTCATCTTCTTTCAAGATAGAAGCTAGTGTAATTTGTTAGAAACACAATGTATTGAATACTAATAAAAACAAATACCACATAGGACTCGCATTTAAAAGGTGAGTGGATGAACGAATGCAGCTCATAAATTAGATGGAAACCTTAGCATCAGGAAGGTACATTCAATATATAGAAGCCGTAATCCCTTCGTTACCCTGTGTGAACAGTACGGTACTTTTTTCGCCAACACTACGCAAACCATAAAAGCTTAGAGAGTAGGGAAAATAAAAAAAAAAAACTTGATCATTATTACAATAAAATCGGAGGAACAACAAGAAGAGAAAGGAATATTGAAAGGATGAAGTCGTAACTACTTACCTCAAAAATAAATAAATAGACTACTACATACTACACAACTACTTATCGCAAAATAGCCAGAAAATAACCCTCAATTGGAAAAGGTTGACACTTTTTGACCTTGATCACATGTGGAACTTGCATGCAAACTTTGTGATTAGAAACCCGTAAATAGCACAGCTTAATTTATATGACTACATTGCGATTAGTGAAAATCTTCAGGATTAATAAACGAATTCAACAGAAACAGGAATGCTATGACCTACTGTATAAGTTTATAGGCTCGGATTCGGAGAGCAACTGACCGCTGCCAGGTTGTCACTTCCGCTTCATATTTAGCATTTTCATAGTCTTGATCATAAGAGCACCCTTCTTTGCCGGAGGCTTCTTCGGTCCATCTCTGTTCATTTTAGCGCCCACTGTCGAATTTTTATTCACTACAGCTTTCGGAAGAGCAGCCAGTGCATCTTTGCAGCCTAAAGAAACAGATCAGAAACAAAGGAATTTTTAGTTTCAATTCAGCAAACAAACCTCCAGTTTCGAATATTTTTCTACGAGCGTGGGACACTTCTATAGCACTTGGTAGAGGTTTGCTGCTCAGAGTGCCATGCTGGATTTGACGACGTCTTATGTAGCTTGGAGCAGCTGCATCGGCTAGCATCGCCTGAGAAAATAGTAAATGAGGGAGAACGAAATTTGATCAGTTTGTGTCATAAGAGAAATAAAAAAACACACTTTCCGAGGCGCTTTGGCGGAATCAGCTTGATGGTGCTTCCCAATGCGCTGGCTAAGCAGCTTCAGTTTCTTTTCCCTTTCCTTTTCCAGGAAAGCATAAAAATCCTTCCACGAGTCGCCGTCATCCGGTTCTTCTCCCGGATACTTCTTCGTGACAAAACGCTGCCATAGTTCACCAGTGTCCTCTTCCAGATACTGAAACATACGGAACTATCTCTGAGCTGTTGAAGGAAGGGTTCAATCTAGAGGTGATGCTACAGAGTTTTGAAACGCTGTACAGTTCTTCGGAAGTCTCAAGTGCCAAAATCATCCAATTCTTCCTTACTCTTTTTACTCTCCTTCATTGTGTGGCGAAGAAAAGAAAAAAAAATGAAAAGCTTACATCGTGCTTTGACTCGATGTGCGCAAGAGTTTCTGCGTCGCACTTCTCCAGTACCGGCTTGAGCACTTCATAGTTGATATAGTCCGCATAATACAGAACTAAATTAGGTGAGAACGACACTAAAAAACTTACACTGACGGAAAACTTTCATGAAGATTACCCCGAGTATTGTTAGCTAAAACACGGAGACAGAGGTTGAAAAGAGATGGCATGGAAATAGTGGTAACTTTTCGTCGACCAGCAAAAACCTTTCCGCGCTCATTGCGAGGTTTGAACATATTCTCCGGGTTGAAATCGTCTTCTAAATAACGAAAATCAAACAAATTCAGTTGATACCCTCCAATGATGAACAACTCACGTGGAGGAGGTGGTGTCTTATTTGCAGGACGAAGAGCTTGCGGGAGAGCTTGCGGGAACGGTTGGTAGTTGTTGAGCTATAACAGTTCTTGACAATACTTATCAACCCAAAACGAAGCTTTCCAGAGATAAACGAAATAATCCAGGATTCTGCAACTTGCTCACTACTCCTTGAGATGGATTCATAAACCTCTACCTTGTTTGGATAATGAGTCACCACCTAAAGGAATTACTACGCTGTAGTAGAACTTTCACGTTCACGAAGAAGTTTCAGAAGATAGACACATTAACATTGACGAGCCCCGCTAGTCCGTTCACGAGCTCAGGGACAAAAGCTTATTCCTGATTCCAGATAGAAGCCGAAAAAACCTTGCATATCCTTCACTTGTCCCCTTGGACCTACTTAGAATTCTGCGAAATAAGTTTCCAAAATATTTTCTTAAATTATTCTTTGAATAATCGCTAAACAACTTTCCTCACATCTCCCATATCATTCATTGAATACTGTTTCACAGATGCGTGAATTTTATATCATTAAGAGAAAATCTCGTTCAACTCACCAAAGGCATTTCTGCCCATTTCCAGTGAGGATCGCGCGGTTTACGGCTTTTCGTTGGCGTTGTGTCAGCGCTTTGCAACATCATTTCGAAATCAGTGGCAACTTTCTGAAATGAAGAGACAAGCAATTCAAGAGAATATACTTCCGGGAGTGGCGGAGTTTGTTCCCAAGTTTCAACAATCGCAAGAGCTGGACAATTCCCAAGTTTCAACAATCGCGAGAGCTGGACAAATGCGGTGATGATCTTGCGGCTTTGCTTCAAACTGCTATAACACCCATGGGAATGTGCCGCATTCATTCAAATCCAATTAAGCGTAAATTACGCACTCCAATCACCCGTTGAACTTCTGGGACTCATCGCAGGTGTGTGTGCCGCCTACGCACCAATGGTTGATTCAATGGTTTATTAGAGTGGAGTCGGGGAAAGGAGGGAGGGAAGGNGGGGGGCACTCCGCTGCGCTCTACTCTTGATGCCAAGGGCTTAAGCGCAGAAAAGGATGAAGCGCCAGCCGTGCGGGTCCACGATGGTTCGTAAAAACGATTCTGGGTTAGCGGATAGAATCGTACAGGAAATGCAACAGTTCGAGAGTCGTGATTTCACAAACAGCTGCTCTGCACCAAACTTTCCTTTGAGAGTTAGGATTGGCTACTTGCAAGTAAACATCAAGGAGCTTTGGCTCGAATTCAGCTTTCTAAAAGTAGAACACTCACATTACGTTCAGACGATTTCTCAGACTTGGATTTTGACGAGGAGGAACTATGAGACTTGGGCTTCGATGATTTTTGTGTGCATCCCTCATATGAAGGACCACTTTTGTGAGACTTCTCGCTGCGAGACGAAGACTGTCTAAAGACACATTTTAATCTCACTACAACTATGTTGGCAAATTCATATCTAATTTTACCTGTTGCTCGGTGACGAATCACCTTTCTCGTCTACAGCGTCTTCATCCACATCCTCATCGTCTGTTCTGAAGCTGACAGTGCTCTCATAAATTATATAACAATAAAGAAAGCTTAAAGCATACCTTCCAGAAAAGTCGTCGCTACGCCCATGATCATCGCTGCTCTCCCCCTGTACTCGTTCCGGGGCCATGTAACTGTCTCTGCCAGAATTCTTGTACTTAGCGTCAGAATGGTCATCGTAGTCACTGCCCGCTGTTCTGACACCTTCGTAAGCCTTCCGTTTGCAGTGGTTTTCCTCTTCGGCTTCTCTTACCTTCCTTTTGCGATCATTGCCATCATGATGGCGACTTTTGTGCTGACCTACTTGGTTAGGTTTACTACCCTCACAGGAACTTCTTCTGTCATACTCGTCACGATGACGCCGTCTACGCTCATCGTCCTCGTCACCACTATGCATTGAATGTTCTTCGCCTCGTCGATGGGAATCAGAGCGAGATTTTTCCGTGTTGCCCTCATTTCTCGAGCTACCTGACCGGTGACGCTTCTTGTCATCATCGGGCCTACTACGAAATTTCTCTCTGTCACGCATTTCAGAATCGCTTCTCCGACTATCACTTCTTTCTCGCTTATGCTCATTTCTTTTGGTGTCATCATCGCGATATCTTGATTTAGCTTCATGAGTACCGTTCACCAGACCCATCCTCTCGGTTGGTGGATCGTGGTCCGCGGATTCCTCACCTTCGGAACTAACGTCTTCATCACCTCGAACACCGCTTTGCCGGGCCACTTCCTTCCACTTCTCAATAATCCTCGAGGCTTCAGGACCGTATTCTGGATCGTCGCACAATCTGGAACAATGGAATTGATCGATTAGAGTCATTAGGAAGAGCTTCAATAGAATCGGTGACTGAGAGACGCCTTATTATCAGGCAGCTCTATTTTCAGCAAGCTATTTCGTAAATAATGATCTTCGTGCAAGCAGCTTCGTTTATCACGTCAGCTCGATGATTCCCCCTCTAAATACGATCCCCATGCCCAAAACAAGTTCAGAGGGCTGAACAGTGAGGAAGGAAGCAGCAAAGTACGGCCTGAGCGCTCTGATAGACCTGGATTTGGCCTTCATGTGTGCAGAGATTTAAGTTAGAGAAGAATTATTTGAGCAAGACATTTTTGAAATTATTTAACCAAAGCTAGTATTGAGTAATAATTTGTTCTATAGTGCATGGTTTTCTACATTCGAAGGAAAATCATGAGAACGTGTAAGAGAAAGCACAAGAACAAAATGGAAGAAGGGAAACAAGGTTCGTGACACAAACATTATTTAAAAAAGTTCAAGATTTCCATCTGTTCAGCACCACCAATAATTAGGTAGCGCAAGATAAAACGGCACAATGTCGACAATTTGCAGCAGATCCTCTTTCCAGGGCAGTGATGGGGCAGAAGAATCCATGGCTCCAGCCAGAGCTCAATTTGCATCTGTGCTTGTCGTATGCACGCCATGGCTAACACAATTTCGACAACCTTGTTATTATCCTCCACGATGGCTTCCTATGAAGCTCGACATGACCAATGTATGATGAATTTGTTGGATCACCATACAGCATCCGTGCCGAGATTTATAGAGATAAGATATATCTCCATTGATGTTGTTATTTTTTGTTCTATTGTTTACCAGAGATAAGCAGGAAACAAAGAAAAAGTGGTGATTCATGATATGAAGTAATGTTATTGGGAGATGAATAGTTAGAACGAAAAAGCTATGAAAAATAAGTCTAGTAAAGGGGCTTCTGTATACTACTAAACGATTGTTTTATTTAGGTGAATCACAATTTTTTCAGAAATGAAGCTCCAAGTGCATTGGGGATTATAACCATGTACAAATCAGGGAAGTGTACATATCACTCCAGAACAAATAGAAGCGGTGATAAAACGAAATCCAACGTACCTGTTGACATAACGACCGATATTTGTCGCTGACAAAATATCTAGAGTCATTTCAACATCGTTTAGCCGGCTCAGAACATGCGCGATCTGAAACCTCATATTTTTTGGCGCATTTGAGAAAAAATTCCTTTCGTCTCCGTGCAAATAACACCGAAAAAAATAATAATGCACATAGAATTATGAAAATCTGTGTGGTAAGTAGCTGTTAACCTACCTTCTCCTTCTTCTTGATTAATTTCCCATACTTTATCACTTTGTAGAGTAGCACATCGTCCTTAGTCATGCCTCGCTTAACGTGTGACGATGCCTTCATAAAAAGTCGATCATTAAATATTGATTAAATGAATAAGTGCTACAAAGAATAGATGTCAATGACAATTATGAGTATTTATACATGCGGATAGTATCTGTGAGTAGCCAACAGAGCAGCAGCAGCGCTGAACAAACGGTCACCACGCTGTGGTCGCATATCGATCAAATCAGTTCCGTGATGCACCGCAACCGCGTTACCAAAGACAAAATAGAAGTAGCTTGTGAAAGATAAAGAAGAACAGAGTTGGAACTTAAAAAATAAGATACGATCAGCCAGGAAAAGAGACTACAGTTTCTTAAAAGTTTAGAAAAACACATCAGAGCCGCAATATACATCGGACATAATATATGAAATGCCTGCCTGATCTGAAATTCTGAGCGAAATCCATTATGTCAAGAGGTTTTAGTAGACAAAACTAATTTAATGGAAGACGAGTAAATTTTCTGAGCCCTCCTATTCTAGTATGCAGCACGAAAAAAGGGTGTTATTCCACCCGGAGCTATCATATTGGCGACAGGGATTCCGGAACAACAACACCTCCAGAACATGAGCCAACACATTACAAGCTAACAAAAGAAATTAATCGATACGACCGAATGCGAAAAATGTATGGTACAGGACTAACACGGAAAATTAAGAGTTGAAACACGGCTTACATAATAAGTAATCAGAAAGCTGTGAAGAGCAGTCGTTTCTTTAATACAGGCAATTGGGAGGTGAGAAATCAAGATGCACAGCTGCCAACAACCACCACAACTCACGAAACGCGCGTCAGATGCAGAACATTGGCGTGAATCGGCCCTAGCGCATTTGGCGTGATAGCTTTGTGCTGAAGTTTCCAAGCGAGTTTTGCATGAACATTGTGTGTTGCTAGTCATCTGGCTTGGATCTTTATATAGCCCTTTACAAAACGTATTGCATGGTTTTATTGTTAGTTGTAGTTTGTAGCTAGTTTTCTAGCTTTTTACCTTGCTATTAAACTTTGGAGTTCAATACCATGGAAACAGGCCTGAAAATCGCTATCATCGATTCTTTAGTGTTCGTGTGCATGTGCATACTTCTTTGGACTTACATATCGGATATCAGCTTACTCTTGTTTTAGTAATTTTGCCTTTTCAATGCATGATTGAATGGTCATGTAGAACTTCATTTGTTATTCTAAACGTGCATGTACAATAGTTTTCTTTTGTCTGTCTAACAGCATGTGAGCATGTATGCACTGAGTCCTTTGTCTTTCTAACAGCATGTCAGCATGTCTACGTTGCTTACTTTGCTTGGCAGCATTTCCAGCCATTAAGGTTGTATTGACCGGCTTTCGCTTTGGGCATGGCTGAAGATGCTGACTACTTTGAATCTATTGTGGCAGAGTTCGAGTATGAGGTGGAAGCAAGCACCTGGTTAACTATTTTAATACCTATACTTTTACTTTTAAACTTTTTCATTCATTACAACTGTTTTGCTACAAAATGTGTTCAAATCCATGCTATTAAACTTCCCATTGCATCTAAATTCTCCCATTTTGCATCTTATCAGAGGTGGGCTTTATTCGCGCTCTCTCCGAAACTCCTAGTATTTATAAAGAATCGTAACTACCTTGTGCGCTCATGTTTAATAATGTTTATTATTCTATTTATTTATTAACTGCACTCGTGTCAACAGCTATCTGTGTTAGTTACCTCTAACATAGAGAAGCAAAACAAAAGAAAACATTAAGCATAAACATAACAACATTTCGAAAGCACCATCTCTGCATATCATAGTGAAAGAAGTAATGGCAATGCTCCCTTCACTTAGCCGAATCAAATGAGAAGTGGTCGTCAAACAAAAACGGAACGCCCACAATGTGAAGGATGCAATGAATTGCACCAATCCCTTGAATAGGAAGGGTTATGTGGTGGCGCAACAAGGCGCACGGTCAGCCGGGGTGATGCAATCGGCCGCAGCGTTCTCGGGCGGGCCAAAGTAGTTGCCTCCTTGAACACGAACCCCGAGGGGTAAGGCCCAGATACCTATTGATCTGCGCCATCTTGAGCAACATTGACTTAGTAGAAGTGGGCACGTCTGCCTCATGAAGAAAAACGCAGGCGCGCACACCGGGTCTAACGTCTACTCCCCGCACGGTGTGCGCCGCACGCGATCGCGCCCTGCCGCGGGCCGTGGTAATTCGGGGAGAAGTTCCGTGACCCGTGCGCACCAATCGAAGCGGGCGTGGAAGGATATTCGAATGGGAAGCTTGACTTCTTGAAATTAATACTTCTACAGGAAAGATAATGGAATGCTTTACTCAAAATTGGTGAGAAGCACAAAAGAGCAAATGGATGTTGACAGTACACAAAAAACGAAGCAGCAAGATAGTGTGACAAAAGAATGCCAGCTTCTCAGTGTGGCAACTAACTATGCCGGATTAACTGGTACTGAAAAATGTCATACAGATGGCCTTGTATAACAAAGTACATAAACTTTACTGAAGTTCTCAACATCAGTGCGTTCCTGTACTATTTCTTCAACTTGCTTTTGAAAAACAGACTATTTCCCGAACGCAACACTTTGCTGGGAAGACATTGAAAAATCATGTATATTATTTTTAAACTTGAGGACCCGTTGTTTGTTTGTTGGGTCCTTCAGGAATTTTTTGTTGAAACGGATCAGTTCCTGCTTGCCTTACTACTGTGGTGCCGAAGGGTGTGATCAGAGATTTCCTCCCGTTTCTGTTGGCAATCTTGTGGCCCCTTAGCTCCGACATCCTAAGATTTTGGTTTCAAGGGTGTCCCCGAGCATGAATTTCTTTTTTCTGTGTTTGGTTGGATTCCTTTATCAATTCAATGCATGCGTTTTGAGTCAATGTGAAAGTCCCCTTCATTCTTGTCATGTGTCTCAACAGGAAGAGTGTTTATGGATTAATGGTTCCAACCCATGCTTCCGTAACGACGATTTAATGAAGTTCATTTTGAAATATCTATTTTGACATTCCATTTAAGTCTTGTTGCAGCTTTAAACTAACGCTTTTTGCATGATTTTGATTGCCACACCGCCATCTGGTATGTGTTTCTATCCCACAATCCTTATATCTAGTATTTACGTACTTTAATTTTTAATAATAAAACATTTAAAGGTCATATTCATATATATTCAAGATGAGCTTACCTATATAGCTCTCTGTCTAATATTACTCTGTTATTGCTGTGACGAATACGTTCGCATGTCAGCAGGGTCATCACGAATTCTCGCCAAAAGAGTTCCGCAAAAGGTTAGTAACATTTTGATTTTTTTATTTGTTTTACAATTCCTATATGATCTTACTTTAGATCTGTGAAGTAACCGAGGACGTGCAAGACTGGGAAAATCATCTAATACTGCGTGTTCCTAATGATGTGGCCCCAAGGGTGAGACTTCGATATTTCACACCTTCTGTCAACTGTAACTGTGAGTGCAATTATAACCAAAATAAAACCTTTTCTTCGAGATTTTGCGCTTTGAAAATCAGTGCTTGTTAAAACGCACTTGACGGTGTATCGCATGAAACTTTGATTTGTGCATATTGCAAAAAACAGGACAGCTCAGGGCAAGCGACCAACTGAAGTACCAAGAAACGATGGAGAGCCGTGGAACCTCTACAAATGCAAGGTAACGACAAGGTGCCGTTGACGAAGAAGATGGCGAGATAGGAAGAATGTGGCTTTACGAAGACGTCTCGAACTGTTTCCAAAATAAATATATTATCTGATTTTGCGCATTTCAAGGTTCCAGGTAGCATACCTGCGTACCACTTTCGAACACCTACCGCTTTGCGCATTTTTTTTTACCACGGACTCGGATTCCCTTTGCTTGTTATTAGAAAAGGGTTGTTCCATCGCAGTTTCTCCCTTTCAATCACAGTATTGATCGGATCAAAAGGCTCTTTAATTTGTGCAGAGCTTCGATGGCGCCTTCGAAGTCAAGATGAAGTAAGGAGCCGTGGTTGAGTCTCCGAAAAAGTTTTAAGAACCAGTTGATCGTAGTGGGTATTACCAGTCATTTTCCAGTTGCGTCTACCACTGATAGGAGTGAGAGAAATCGATTGAGTTGCCTTTGCACTTAGGTTCAGCATTAGTCCACGTCCTTCACCGTTACGGTAAAAGGATTGTGGAAATTTGTTGATGATTAACGTTTCAAGAGCGGTTTCCGGAAATGGTAGTCGACGGGTTGTCTTGGGACGCCGTGGCAGTGATTTCTTTTCGTATCTCTTGGAAATGACTCAGCAAACGTTATCGCTGTTGTGGACTGTCGTGTTCATTCAGATATTTCAGTGCCATATTTTATTTGTTGTGATGTTTTATTGAAAGTTTAGGTCGATGCGATGCTTGCTGATAATCATGGAAAGGACATTGATGATCTGGCGATACAGTTCACCTCTACGGATATGCGACATGCTAATGTCCGTATAGGAACACATATCATGAGTGCCAAGATCTATGATTTGCCCTGTATCACTGAGGTAAGAATTTTGTTGAATCATGTTCCCTGTGGTGGTTGAGCCGCTCGTGCAGCTCGTGATGTGTAATTCAGATTATGAAAATGATGAGTAATTCAGGTTATGAAAACACTCGATAAGAAAACTCTTTACAAAGTTGCCGACTTGTCTCAGATTGTTGTTTGTAGTCACGAATTGTGCGCGGTACCTACTGAAGTGGTCAAGTTGGGCAGTAAGAAGGCACGTCTGTTTTATTTGCTCTTCTCATTTCTTCAATAATTTTCTTGCATAGTATTTTAAGGTTCACAGATTGCTCATCCATAGCTAGTAGATGTGAGATTACAATGCAAGTGCTTGCATGTTGGTTGGGTAGTCCTCAATCAAAAGGTTTGAGCGATTTTCCAAAACCAGATATAGAATTTACTTAGATGGGCTTAATCTTAATCTTTTTGATGTTGTTATTGATTATAACAAGTCAGAGATTAGAGAAATACTTGTTATTTCCTTTTTTGCCACCCACTCTAGCTGATTATTGATGAAAGAAACAGAAATTGATAAAGTTAAATCCTTTTATGCTTGATTTCATTACACATCGTACATCATTTTTGTCATGTTTCTACATATATATTCTTGCGAATTACTCATTGTTCTCGATAGCATTCGATCAATTTCCATTTCAGACCTTCCATTAGTCACTGAATTT
>UZAF01018268.1:0-17474 GCA_900617895.1 Haemonchus placei | reverse complement strand
GCCTCTTCCCCTTCCCCATCAAAACTTTACCCTCCTACTCCATTAGACTTGTGATTGCCCAGATATTTCTTTTCGGACATGAAACATTTTCTATAAAGATGTTAATCGAAACGAGGAGGATGATGAGATTCTAGGTAAAAATGTTCGTCCTACTCTTATCCTGGCATGTCGCTTCTCCGCGATTTCGAAGGTGTTTACCAATTGGTATATAGTTTTTTAAGTGCTCCAAACTTACAACTCTGATGTGCGACTAAAAAATATCCATGCCTCCATACTGAAGGAAAAAAGTAATCCAACAGCGACATGCACGGAAATATAGAGAGTATACCAACTTTTGATGAGAGGGTCACTAAAAATGTGCATTCACCCACTCTCAAAAGTGGCACTGTACCCAATTTTCCTAAAAGCATTTTCTCCCTCCACTAAGTAGTAAAACTCTACGAAAATCATATCTCCGTACTAAAACTTTTGCGTAGATAGTACTCGGTCAATAGCAACATTGAGAAGCAGTATAGAAGAGAATAACATGCCCACTGTCGGAAGCATTTCCCAATAAACACAGAAGTCCTGCCTCATTAGATGATTTTCGGTGCTGAAAATAGGGAACGTCATTGTGAGTATCACTACTAAACTGCTAATGAGCTATGGCGTAAAAGCCGTTGGAATGGCGAGAGCAATCGAGTTCTCGGTAG
The DNA here is from genome assembly GCA_900617895.1 of Haemonchus placei. NCBI lineage: Eukaryota > Metazoa > Nematoda > Chromadorea > Rhabditida > Trichostrongylidae > Haemonchus > Haemonchus placei. Next base: position 16,782 of record UZAF01018268.1, on the reverse strand, counting down.
TGTGAAGGGCAAAGAGCACGGTACCCGAAAAGCACAAGTAAGAGTTCGAGCTCTATTCAATGGTGACTGAGACTTCACACTTTCAAGTAATTTCACAATTTTTGGGGAGGTTCTACTACATTCATCAGCACTCGAAATTGAAGGACTGCGCTGACATACACACTTGATATTTATTCACCTGTAGAATTTTCTTGATGTGCTTGAACCGCACTCAGCACTCAGCCGTTTTCTGGGCTGGCAGACAGCAGTATCGAAAAATACAACAATCTTGAAACTAACTGAGATTTCAGGAGTTTCGATTGCTTGGTCACTCGTTTACATTTGCATACATGCAAGTATTTGAGTAATGGTCGTATAAGATATACTAAGTTGTCAGAAAAGTCTTTGCACATTTTTAATTCCATGTTGTGAAGAATTTGAGTATTACTTCAGTTCGTTCATTGTGTAGGTGCAGGTCAGTGCGCTGTTCGCGCCGTACTGCCCTATCATTTCGTAACGGTCTTGTTTGGAAGAATGGCTCTCCCCTCAAAGCAAGTTGGACTGCTTCTGCTTTATATGTTAAGAAAAACGTCAATCCTGATCGTGAGGCAAAGAAAATATGTGAAAAGACCTGAGATGAGACCCTCCATTATCTTTTACAGCACAACGAAAAATTTGTACAAGTTTGAAAACGGTTACTTTAACTAGACTAAAAAGAGCTGAACTGAATGACACCTTCTAAAGATGGCTGGAAAGGAGTCCAGGCCTAGTACCTGGGAGCTGGAACAGGAGCTCAGTAACCATCACGACACTGTAGCTGCCCATTTGCAACGCCTCACAAAGACTGAGAGATACCAAGTGTGGATAAGTCATGAGTGGGTGGTCACTACATCATGACTTGTCCATACTTTTATCTTTAAGGCAGCTACTGTTTAAATGAGGAGAGGTGCATGTCTGAACTTGTTACCTTTTCTCACATGGTTGGAAAACTTAGCAATGAAAACGACGAGAAGTGAGTTCTTTACATAAACCACACGAAGAAGCGCCAGTGGCTTGGACGCGTAGAGCATGGAATCCCGGCCCCCAAACCAGATCTCCAACCTAAGAAGGCGCTTTGAGGCATTCGAAAGGATCTTTCACTGGGATTTGCTGCCACCAAGCACTGCTGTAAGCGCCATGTTGTACTGTTCGCACCATATTGCGAAGAGGACCTAGAAGAAACTTCGAAGCTTAAGATGGCATGTTCTAACCCACTCACCGTATTTATGAGACCTAGCTGCAGCGGTTATCACCTTTTTCAGTGGCTATCAAACCATCTAAAAAGTAAGAAGTTCGATGATCTGGTCAACTCGAGACGTGCATCGGTGAGTTTTTCTCCTCGAAACCTCGAGAATACTATGCAAGCGGAATTCACAAATTGCCTTATAAATGGCAATACGTTGTCGATATTGACGATGCATATATTTGTTGATTGCCAAGTGTTGTGAAGGAAATAAATGAATTTGAAAAAAATCGCAGTGTGCAAAGACTTCTCTGACGACCTAATATTTTGCCCAAAACTCATACAAACTCACTTATTATAAGATCCTATCATAACATAGTGTGCAAACGCATGATAAACTTCACCCCAAGATATGAACCCTATCAAGATGTTGCACGGGCTTCGCAATGATCTGAAAAATAGAATACCAGTTCTCGGACTACTGCAAAACCTTTACATCGATTGGAATGATTAGAAGTTTTCTGCAAAGTTTTTTTCTCATGTAACTCACCTTGAACGTACTGTTACGTACACAACTGCCGAGTTTCCAACAAAACTTATAGTCGGTATAACGATATAGTAATATTGGTAGAAATCTGGCAGGATACTCTCATGCATTCTGTAAGAACGGGGCGTGTGCTCTTCTTTTTTATGGCGAAATTGCTTTTCGAGAAGAGCACGAAAGAGTTTTTTAAATGGATTAATAGAGGATGGAATTGCTCAGGCTTCACACAAAATTAGAGCAAGAAACTGAAGCAGGCACTGTCTTTTCGTTGTAAGGAGCGGCAAGGGGACTGGAACCGGAGTGCATGTTTTTGATGGAAAAGCATTGCTTATTTTCCTTGACATTTTCTAATTGTATAATGGATACAGTGGTCAATTGTAGTCCTCAGTCACAGAGGGATAAGAATCAGTCGCATGAAGAGTTTCGATTCGAATGATAACGGTCTTTTATAACACTCTGCATACACAAAGAAATGAAGAAGAACTTGCAATCAAGGAATTTCCATGCTGCTTCACCCGTTTACGTTTACCTACGAGAGCAAGTTACGCCTCTTGAAAAGCGAACACATGTGTCACTCTCCAACCTATGATAAACCTTGAAGCTGATTATAAGGCTTTACGCAGAATGCATCATTTTCACTGAAAGGATTATATTTATAATGTTTGCAGCAAAGAAACCCAGAATTATGAAAAGCAAAACATTGGCAGCAAAACATTCATTCACAACCTGACGACGACTTCCTCATGGGGTTCCGGTGCCGATGATTTGCTCTGAGTTCAAGAGTGGGAGATCACCCACAACACCAGACTATTTTGAACGAAATCATCTCGAATCTTTCGGTTTTCAGGAATTTTAATCTGCCTGGAACTATACTGAAAAAGATTTCGGGAAGGTCAATAAGAAAGGCAATGCAAAGGAACATCTTTCCCTCTCGGATTCACTTCTGCCTAAGCAAAGGCTTAAATTCAAACCCTGAACAACTAGCATTATTGCCCAGATCCATAACTGATGGTGAAGCGAAGGAGTGGCTCCCTTCACGAGTGAAGCACATGTCTGTCTATACATTAGTGCTTTCATATTATTAAACAAAAGATGAAGGACAGCTAGTAGACCAAGAAAACCAAGTTGGTAATCGGTTAAATGGTCATTTTCACTCTATGTTTCACAATATAACTGCTTCTTTCCAACATTCCTGGGTCGAAGGATTTCGTAGAAGCTTTTATATTTACAAATTTACAAATAGTTCGGAATGTGAGCAGCGGTTATTTGGGGTGTTCTTCTAGAATGCTTGAAAAAGAGAGCCCGTGAAGTGGTAAGAAAAATTTGTTTTTTTGAGCATTCCCATGAAGTGTACGTCAAATGCACTGTGATACGCCTTCCTGAAAATTATTATAGATTTATAATGAGACTCAGCTAGACTATGTTATTAAACGGAAAGATCCCTTTTTTCATAGGCACCCGGTAAACGTCATTTAACATCTTTACTTACAATATGAAGACCTTCACGTTCATTCTGAAGCTTCTGCCTTAAAATTAATTATCGGCAGCGTCGTTAAGAAGTCTGAAAGGTAGAAACAATGGAGGGACAAATGCTGCTTNCTGGGACCACTTTATTAAACGGGGAATTTGACTCAGTACATGGCTTTCAGGGCTTTCAATTCTGCAAGTGAGGGTTTCTATAGTAAACGAATTATGTCATATCATTTCTAAAAATCACAATACCAATATCTCAGAAATATCCATTACGTACATGACTAACGTATAGATTCCCAAGTAGTAATCATTTTGAGGGATTGAAAAATTTGAACGATAGCGTGAAGACAATGATCCGTTGCCTCACTGGCTTCATTTTTTTACTCAAGTGAAGCACAACACCTGCACCGAATAGCAATTTGTTTCATATATGCAAAAACACTTCGAAAGTGGCAAGTGTGGTAATAACACAGGGCCCACGTACTTCCCGCCAAGGTCCCACATATGAAAAAACCAAAGAGCACGGTGCTCAGAAAGCACAAGAGCACGAGTCTCGTATCAGGCCAAAGTTTTGCCTATAACTCGCCAATCTTGTGAAACTTAGCAGATTTCAGTAGATTTCATGATTCAATCACGTGATCGCATTGACCACGGAACCTTTGGTGCGCAGAGCCGCCTTCTCGTTTGAATGCGCCCCGTTGAGGATCGACTTGCCACGCTGGCTTTAGCCCTGTGTCATAGTGTATTTGTGTTGTCAACACTTACGTTGCCGTCCTTCGTTCGATTTGAAGACGAGCCTTCGCTTGTCGGCTCGCGTGTTCGTCGCGGCTCACCATGTCACGTTTGCTACTTCTTGTCAAAGTTGGTTGAATTGTGGTCACAGTGACCATAGAACCCATCGCCTATCGCCCGCTAGAAGAAAGATGGATCTCTGAAACGTGATGGGATGGAACGATGATTGCTGCGACGCTGCCGCCCGAACAGCTCAAATGTTTTTCAACTTGCAATCGTAGGATAACTCTGAGAAGTTCTAAGGAGATACGCAGTAAATCGAGGGCATATTGATTAGTAACTTATGACTTCATGGTGCTTAAAAATCACATTCAAAAAGGACTTTGTAACATTTTTCCTAGCCTTATGAGCGTCGACGAGACATTGTGCCCAACTTGTAAAGCACGCAAAGTTCTGTGATCGAAAAGTTCTCTGCGTAGCCTAACTTTTTAGCTATTGTCCTGTAGCATCACAGCCATCGAGACTATTTCCTGATTTCCTTTTCAATAGTGGAAACAACATCAAGGAGTATGCGTAAATATTGCATTCATGTCTTCGCTTGAAATCTCATTGAATTAGGAGTAACAAAAACCCTGTGGCGCCCTATAGTATAATTGTCGAATACCGCCATGTCGCTGTGAAATAAACTAATACATGGATTTATTCATGAATATTTGATTAAATAAAAGGCTAGTCATGTTGAATGCTTCGTCGATGACGTGATGTAGCCCAGGAGCTCGAATTGTGCTTCAAGTTCAGTGCTCTTTTCAAATATCCAACCAAGAGATATTTGTCGAATTCACGACGGTACACAGTGCTGAAAATAATAAAAGTAGAAACTGGTATCGAATGGGTGTTGGTATTTATTCCTATTCGAAAACTTAAGTGTATTCATCATCTCATACGAGCTCAACACCAATTGACTGGTTCTGTCATTGTGTAAGATGGAGAGCTCGGCTTATGCGCTGTTCGGGTTTGACTCTCTGAACCTAATGAAGGAATAAGTCACCTGTAATCAGCTTGCTATCGCCGGATTAGCACGTTTCTTTTGCGACTTGGGAATTGATTAATCATTATTACAACTCAGATTTAAGAACTTAAATCAACCAGATTAGCAATCTAATCTGGTTGATTTAAGTTGCTTCTAACTCTGGCACGTGGTTTTCATCGCAGTTCTTAGCATAGTGTTATTAGAACTGCTTTTTGTAATGAAATCCTGGCAGAGTACATGCAAATGGCACATTTTTTGTTCATCATAGTATAGCTACTCCAGCTGCACACCTATAGAGACTGATGTAAAATACTAACACGTGTCTAGACATCGTTGTGTCCACAAACTCATACTTACGCTGATATGCGGCGAATTTCTGCGAAGCAAAAATTTTAAAAAGCTCTTAAAAAGTCTCAATGGTGATTCTTGCTGAGTTCTCCTTGATAAGAGTGAGTTCTTTTCGACGACTTTGCATACTGTGAATTGTAATTTGGCACTGTTGAAAGAACAAGCAGCTTAAAAGTTGATCAACTAGAATGAAAATAGCGACTCAAACTGCTAACCTGATAGAATAGTAGACAAAAAAATTGGCTGCACTTGCAATATTCACGAAAATTCCGGCAAATAACGCGACATGTAGTTCGCCAACACCCATTTCGAAGATAGTGTCGAAGGCATGGAACAGTGCGGGACTGGACCAACCAAAAACTGTTGTCAAGCTGATGATGACAAGAGACCTGTGGATTTGCCTCGAGCTGTCTTGATCTTAATTTCGTGGTGAAAATTTGTTATCATAAAAACTATAACATATTATGGCTGGTCATTGTAGAACTAGTGATCACTTAAGGCTGCAAATTTGGCCTAGCCTCTCGATCATTTTTTAGAAACTGATTTGGTCGAAGAATTGGTGTCAAACGGTTAATAACATGACAAGGAAAAACTGGTACATACTTATTCGATTTTTTCTCAGTAGAATGGTGAGTAGTACATAGCAAGCAGGTATAAGAATGCTGATCGTAGTCATAAGGTTGACAAATGCTGTGAAAATCATACCATAAAATGGTGCTGTTATAACACACAGCACGAATCTGTAATCTAATGTAGTATAAAGAAATATATGAATTTAAATGCTGAAGTTCTATTCTTTTTCTTGCGATCATGCAATCCCTATAGTAGGTCCATCTTCATTAATATTCTACCTACCTCATGACGATACCTCTAAATAGTGTTTGTATCCCCCTCAAAAAAGGAAAATAGCTCCTATTGAAAGAGTGCCCAACTACCGCGAATCAAGCAGGTAAGTACTGGCACAACACTTGATCGAGTTTGGCTTGATATTTTGTTAAGTGCTGTTATTTCGTTGCAGCACGCGATGCGAAAGCCTCACAAGGTTGGCGATTTGTGACCAAAACTTCAGCTCCGGACTGATCTTGAAGCCGTACTTGTGCTTTCCGGGTACCATGCTCTTCATTAATATACAGCTTGCCTTCGTCTTTTTAATGGCGTATATGCTACATATAACTTATCGACACTCACACATATACATACATCATTTGAGCAATTAGCAAAGCATCAAATCGAAACAAATTACATCGAGTAAAAGTCTTACAGCTTAACGGTTCAATGCTGATATTTTCTGACCGGCCCATCACGTTGTACGTGTGAGTGCTGATGAAACATCCTACCGATATAATGTGCTAAGTGTGTCTGTTGATTTGTCTGTTTGTGTGCGCGTGTGTTCGATTGAGAATTCATAAATCCTGTTCCCGCGGACCTCAAAGGTTTGAAATTGGTAGAGACAGGGAACAGTGCGAGAATTTTGATGATAGATAGCAGGACTGAACTCTCTTTACAAGGGACGAGGTGCACGCGAAATTGTTAATTGGACTAAAGCGTTCAAATTTGGTAAGAGTACAGGCGGCTAGATTAGTTCAGTGATGATAGGTGTTAGATTGTGTTTGTGCTAGATCCCGCCCGCGGAGGGCGTAGGAGGCTCAGCTCAATCTGAGTGATTTTGCGCAGTTAAGTTGAAAAAAAGTGGGAAATGACCCAACTTACTTAGACACACGAGAGTTAAGCATGACCCCGCTCATGACATGCGAGATCCTCTGTGTCAGCGGTGTGTGTAGTGCTTGGGTGGAAATTTATATCTCCTGTTTTAATGTACCAAATTTGGAGGGGACGTAGACGACAGGAAATTTCGACACGGAAAGGAGGAGCTGAGGCCAAAGTTTTGCCCACAAATCGCCAAACTTATGAATTTGAGCCCAGTGTTATTCACACTTACTGTTTTCCTATCGTAAACATTTGCTGCTGTGTATCCAACAATATTGTACACGTCACACTTTTTTGAGTTTTGGACTTACAATTCTGACGTACGGCTTTCAAATATCCATGCTTCCATGCTGAGAGAGATAGACAGTCCAAAAGCAACATGAGCGGAGGTATAGAAAACATTATGATTGTTGATGATTGAATTACTAAAGCAATATCGATATAAGCATTTTGGGTGATGTATACATAAACAAAGGGGAGAAATGCTGCGAGTCGAAGTAGACCCAACGCTTTCAAGATTAACCGGAGAAGTTTGCAAGTTTCTCATGCTTGAGCGCGCACTGGGCATGAGAGGAAAAGCCAGAACAGCATCTCTTCGACATTGCAAGTCTCCCACTAGACCCAACCAAATGGTTTGTAGTATGTGATTCATGGTTCTGATAAACAAAATCAGAAAAGCTGCAGGCTAGTTAAAAGTATTATTATGAGTCGCACAGGGAAGAGACAACTGAACATGTCCATTGCAGATGCGCCAAGCAGAGAGTATTTTTTTTATAGTGTGGTTCTGATTCCTTCCCCCAGCTGTTTCTTTCGGTAAGAATTCCAAAAATGTCAAAGTCCGTACTAGAAGTTCTGCGTAGATGCCAGTCGATCGATAGCGACATTGACGAGCAAAATAGAAGAGAACAACATGCCCACTGTTGGAAGCAGTTGCCAATAGACACATAGGTCTTGTCTCATCAGATGGGTGTCAATCCTGAAAAAAGGTTTAGATCTGCTATTACGAACTAATGATGACGAGTTCTAGCACCAGAACCTGTAGAATTTCAAATTTTTCTAGCTTCTTCACATCTATCAGGCAGAGCTTCACAGCTATCCAGAATCCCACGTCATCCCATGCATGATTAAAGTAAAAATGGATTTGCAAAAAGGGTAGGGAAAGCTTGCCAGATTAAGGTGAGAATGCTAATCATGTAGCTTGTAAAAGTTAATTTGCTAGAAACAGGCATTCATTTTATTGTGTGCATTCAAAGTGAGGTTACCTCGACTCACATTTTATGGGATCCAACCATGACATAGTGGCCGAGCATGTGCAAAAGCTCGCCAACGGACATTGTCCCAATGAGTATGTTGCATGGGCTTCTTAAGGATCTTAAAAGCAAGAATCAAACTTGAAATGAAAAAAAAANAAAAAAAAAACACAAAAGCCCTATAATGCATATATGTCAGAAGACTGCTAAGAAAAGAAGGAAACTATGAAGAGTATCTTCAAGTGCAGATGGGCTCACTGACCTTGAGCGCACCGTTACGTACACGATGAATGCGTTCCCGATAAAGCTGATAGTCGGTATTGCTATGTAAAAAATCTGGTAAAATTCAGGTAGAACATCTTCGAACATCCTGAAAGAAAACGATTGCGCTTCAGAAACATTACAGGTCGAGTTTCTCAGGAACAGTCACTGACACAACTGTCAGTAATGATTGCCGATTGCCTAGCACAATACAAGATGTAATATAAAAATTGTGGGGAGATTTAACACTTCCAAATTCAGAGGCAGGGCTACTATAGAAAAAGAAATAATTAGGATTTCTCTACTCATGGAATTCTTTCGTACATTTACAGGTCCTTCGGAATGTTAGCAAATGCCTCGAAAATCCTTTATTCACGAGGTAAAGTACTGCGAAGTAAAGACGTCATTCATTCCACACAGAGCATCGTGATTGTCGGGAACCCATAACCGACATTCCAGTCATGTTTTGGAAACTTTTTTGTTCCTTTCTACTCGTCAAACCCGCTACTTAATTAATGTACAACTCGAGCGACTTTTCTCAGGGAACCTTTCAAGTGGGCGCTGTTTGTGATTGGTGTTCTACGTTTCGGCACCGAAACGACTTGTTGAATTCATGAAGTCAGTCACAGAAAGATCTTTACTCAAGAAATGAAGGTGTCCTTCAGCCAAAACGGAGGTGTAAGTGATCACTTCCCCCTCTTCAAAGGCAAGACAATGCATTGCCATGTCTACATAAGTATGTACAATTACCCAAGAGCGTTCATAGCTAGGTTGCTAATTATAGCGACATAATCTTTTAAGGATACTGTAAAAAACGTTGGAGGATCATAAAACGTTAAAGAGTAATTACAGGAGGTTCTAATTGGTGTCTTGTTTACTGCTGTCATTTTGCTGTAGTACCCAATTACGGTAGCTTTTTTTTTGTTACGAATCCCTCAGTTTATGTTCCCTTAATTCATTATACTCCTGCCGTAGTATGAATCGAGTTACGGGAATATAGACTGAGGGATTCCCTCGAAGAACAATTCTTTCAGTTGCAGCATCGAAATCTCAATTCCTAGTTTTTATTCTATTTTGGGAGAAGGAACTGGGATTGGGATGAAGTGAAGTAAAGAAAGCCCAATCAATACTCGGAAAGCAGATGAAGTGCCAGTTGTCCTATTTCAATTGAATCGTATTTCTTGATCGATAGCATCGTGTCAATGAGAAAACGGAGCTATTGTCGGAAATATCTGCTTTGAACGCACACTAAGTTCTCCCTCAAAGACTATTTATTAGTGCTGAAAGCAACAGTTTTGTTATGAATACTGATATCCATTAATCTGTAACTAGTAATTTTCACGAGATAAGGGAAAATTGAAGAGCCTGTTGATTTCTTGAACACTACTAATTAGTAGGCAGGAAGCAGTAGCGCTTCAAGCCTCCAGACACTACATAATTTTTTTACTGATAGGACCCGATTGGAAAGTCGCAGGTAGACTGAACATACCTTTTTGATTTTTCAATTTTCAAACCAAAGTCTGTGATTCACCATTTCTTATGGTTTTGGTTGATACAGTAATCGGCGACAAGTTTGTCGGGACAGCAAGACCGAATTTTTCGCATAAACATTATTCCAGTTGGAATGTTTATCCCCTTCCACAAAACACTGTAATACTTAGCAGTTAGGCAATCCCTTGTTGCTCTACAACACCCTCATGTTTGATTAAATTCGGGATGGAATCTCGTCTTCTATGTAATCTTTTCTATTTTCAAAGAGGTTTATGCTCAACAATGATGAGTATTCAGAATCATTGTAATGTTGAGTAATGTGTATGACGATTTTTACGAAAATTTTTTTATTGTTGTCATGTGAAGCTGTAAGTTATGCGCATTTCTTCTATATGAAATCGCTCAGACAAGAACGCAAAGCTAGAAACTGGGAGCTGAGTGGCCCCAACCGTAACTGAGAAAATTTCTTCAGTGGGTATTGAACTCGACGATAGCTGAGCAATCAAATTATTCTCGAGCCTTCTAAACAGAGTACCACAACAATCAAGAGGGTAAAGCTTAAGATGGAAGTGCTTCTCAATCGAAGGTTTGAAAATGCGCAATTTTAAACGATTTATTCTTTGCTCAACATTTTTTTTTCAATAATTTCTCTTCAACCTTCCCCCTTCTGTTGGAAAGATTTCAGTAACCACCAATGAGTTGAGAAGTGTAGGCGGTGTTCGGCCAAAAATGACTATGGTAAACGAGCTGCAGCCCATTCATGGGCACTTGGACGGACTTTGAATCCCATTGCTTTCTTGATGGATCCAATCATGAGATATTTGTCGAATTCACGTCGATAGATGGTGCTAAAAATGTGAATAGTTAGGCCGATTAATTTATTCTCGAAAAATGGAAGGTGGTTAACTAATGTATTCTTTTGGATTAAGTTATAAAGCATATTTTACTAATGTCTGCTTTGAAAACAAGCTCTCAGAGAGCTATCATAGGTTTATAATCAAATCTTTCACTTTTTGGCGTGCGGGATTCAATAGATCTCGAACAAATGGAATGCATTTCGGTTTACGATTGACTGGAAAATACAGTAAATCATAGCATATAACTTGGCAAACGCTCAAATTTGAATAATGCATAGGGTTAACTATAACAGATAGCCTGGCGACTTTGTTTTCTCTCATTTTTGACCATATGGATTATTCGTATTTGAGCTCTGCTAGAAAGTTAAGGAGATAAGGCCCTGGATAGCCAGCTTTCTAAAAGGGAGTTGAGGTAAGGACAGTTGAATGAGAATAACCAACCTGATAAAATAGTAAACGAAAAAGTTTAAGGCACATGAGAGATTCACAAACAGCCCTCCGACCAAGGCGGCATGCAGTTTGTTACCATTCGAGGTTAAAATAATGTTGAAGGCATTATAGATCGTGGCACTGAACCAGCCGAAGACTGTTGTCAGGCTTATGACGAGAAGTGATCTGTGGATTTGTTTTGAATTGTCTTGACCTTAAAAATTCCATAGTATAAAATCATCAGTGAACTTTTTAAACAGGTTAAATCATTGCTCCAGAAAACGATGAAAGTACGTTTACTCAGAAACAATGAACTATACGTTTACCCAGAACACACCTAATCGCGTTTTTCTCAGCAAAATCGCTTGCGCTGCATAGCACACAAGTATAAGGATGTTAATGGAATACATGATCCCGACAAACGTCGTGCCAATTGTAGAATAAATAGGTGCTGATATGACACATAGAACATATCTAAAATTTTTTATAATATTCAATTGTAGAATAAATAGGTGCTACATGCATGAATAAATTCATTCCAGCCAGGCGTATTCCATTCAGAATCGTACCTGTTGTATTAATTCTTTATACTATGGGTTTTCTTTATCCTATGGGTAGCCACTGGATGTCAATGCAATGTGTTTATCTTTATGGGTTCAACGGGTTCGGGATCCCAGAACGCTATATCACAATCCTCTCGAGCTTGATGCCACAACGACTATAATGAATCAAGATCATGGGGATGTAGGGGTGTCTGCCTTGGTAGTTAATTTTCCTCAACCGTTTCCATGTTATTCTTGAGCACAATGAATGCAGAAGGCGATATCCCTGTTGCGGTGCCGGAAGCTGGTCGCTACACGTGGTCGCTTCTTGGTGCAATACTATCGCCGTAACGCCATCCTTGAGATTTTGTATACAGTTAAGGATCCGGTTAGCAATTTTCCCGACAACACTTTACCCTCTACATTTATTCACCAATCTACTGTAATGCTAGGAAGGGTCAACTTGCTTTATAAACAATGCAAAACAATATATAAACACACAATGCAAAACAATATGTAAACAATGGGTATCGAAATTATTAAAACTTTTGACTTACAAGTCCTCCGTGAAGTTCAAGAACAATCCAAAAAATACTCCTGCCTGTGTGGACAGAGCGAAGATTAGTCCAATGGTGATATGAATGGAAATATAGAGAGTATGCCGAGTTTTGATGAATGAGTTGCTAAAATGCAAATTTGCTTGAGTTCGAATTTGGGAATAAGCAGGCTGAATTAAGCTTGAGATCAGGTATCAGATAGGCTCAAATTTAGTAGACAGCAACAAAAATCAGGTTACTTTCCACAAGACCCACGAAAAGGTTCAGCAGAAGCAGTAGGACAACTAGGCAAGCAGGGGCGAGTATAAAATTCCACTGATCCCTGCTTTCCAGATAGAATTTACAAGTTTCCCTTGCGAATATCTCTAAACTGTGCAGGTAATCCTGCATTATCCAAAAGCTGACGAGATCAAGTGTACGAGGGGTCGGAAACGACGATTGCTATCCACCGGGATACGATACGTACTATGAACCCTCATTTTCAAAGTATGATCCGAAAACAACTCTTTTTCCGGTTTACATGAGTTGAAGCATAACCCGGATATCACAGTGCAATCCTAGCCTTCTCATAGTCCTGCGCTTGTCTCGACACTCCTGTGGTTTTCGTCACTGACCTTGGTTTCCCTCCTCCACACTGCTGTGACTGGTATATCCTAATTGTCGCACCCTTTTTAGTTCCCATTGGTTAAGCGAGTCCACCATTTTGACAACCAGTTCTCAGAAGGGGCGTTATCACCAAACTGCTTACGCATGCTGGTCGTGGCTTGAAGTATGGAGTCGCCCAGGTTGTAGTCCAGCAAACATCGGCGGTGGTGGTGACTATCACTCACTTTCACTGCTTTATTGTGGGGAGAGCAGGAAAGGAAATTCAGAGCTCGCTAGCTCAGAAGATAGCCCATCGCGAATACTTTCAGTATTGCGAAATCATTATGCAAAATCACAACGCGTTGCGTAACACGACGTTGTTTACAAATTTCCAATGAACTTTAATGGGTACCCTAATAGGAAAAGTGTATCAAAGTATATTCTCAATCTACTGACAGGTTCCTAGATAATTAGGAATCTCCAGAGCCTCCTCGCCCCTGCGATAATAGTCCAGTGATGGTCTTCAGAACCGTATGCTATTGCCAAACATGCATTTCGTCCGACCTCAAACTGCGGCGCATTACTACTAATTCCATCCCCAGTGGAATTTTCTCAGGAGCAATCCACGATTGTTTCGTGGCTGCGCAAATGTTGGCCAGAAGAAGCGTAGTATCACGATGGAGAGCTTACTATGCGAGGGGTTGCATCAAGTGAGGGCTGCATAGGAAAGGAAGAAAAAATTATAGGTTCAATAAGTTTTTTTTNTTTTTTTTCCTTCCCAAGATTTCATTCAAAGCAAAGTTTTTGCAAGTTCGTACTAAAAATTCTGTGTAGCAATCAATCGATCGGCAGCAACGCTGAGAAGCAGTATAGAAGAGAAACACATGCTCATTGTTGGAAGCACTTGCCAATAAACACAGTAGTCTTGTCTCACTAGATGGTTTTCAATTCTGAAAGTCAAATTATTTCAAAAAATTTTGTTGCTAGTATGATGGATATCTATAAAGTTTTAAGACACTCACATATTATGGGATGCAACCATCACATAGTGTCCGAGCATATGCCAAGCTTCACCCAATGATATCAATCCGATGAGTATGTTGCATGGGCTTCGCAATGAGCTTAAAAAGAGAGAAGAGAACCTCTCATCGAAAACCTTGTTGATCTATTGAGAAAAATTGCAAGTCCGTTAGAAAATCAGAATTTTATTACCAAGCAAAAATTGAAATTTTGGATGATAACATACCTGGAACGTACGCTTACGTACACAATGGCTGAGTTACCAATCAGACTTATAGTAGGTATAACGATATAGAAAACTTGGAATGGAATAGAAAGGATATCCGGAGACATCCTCAAAAGAAATCCACTTCCGGTTCTGCGGGCATTAAAGGTTAAAATTTTTCGATAAAAGCATTCGCCAACAGAGCTCGTAAGAGCAGCGGTCAACTGTGAACTGTTGGATAGCATAAGTACCATGGCATTGATAATGTTAGAAGAGGGGGAGAGTAAGCGGTTACCTAGTCAAAAACACGAAGATGATGCGTACGAAAGATGTGATTCTTTCACCTCGAGCTGGATTTTTTTGTATCATGGCATTTCGTAAAATCACGACATTCGTGAGAGAATTGATACATTTTTAGTAGGCCTTTGTTGAGTTTTGCCTCTGAAGACGCGGCGCGGAATTTATTTATTTATCCATTAGAACATGTACCTTGCGTACATGAATAAAATAATTAAACTGAAACTGAGCGTGATAAAAACCATGAATGATGGTAGCGAACTGATAACGAACATAGCTACAGGCAACAAAAAAAAAGAAGAAAACAAAAGTAAATAGTAAGTATAAGGAGGAAATAAGAGAACTAGAAGAATTGAAGTGTGACCAACCTCCAGAGTAATGTAGAGCATGATGTTTGAAAACAACCCGCTAAACATAGAACTTATTGATGTTATTTTTCAATACTGAGATGTTGCTAGCCACGGCAAACTCTTTAATTAACTTACTGTACTCCAAAGAAGACCTCGCCGAGAAAAATACCCTCCGAACTGCAGTATTGGTTTTAGGGAGGAAAGGTTTAAACATACCTCCTCTGGTGTGGGACGGAACAGGAAGGAACGAGCTCTTACTACTCAAGCACAACTTTCCCGTGATGATTTTGTGAACTATTACCAAATCAAACTTCTTTCTTTTACAGAGGAGAGACTCAAGACCTAGCATCTCAACAACAGTGGGAATTATTATAAGGAGTTCGAGAAAGGGAGGAATCTTCGTCCTCTCGCTCTACGTTACTATTTTTGTTTACCAAAAGTTTCGACTGAACTCTAACATATTTGCTCGAACACTCGGAACGCAATTTCTTCACCACTATGACAGTCGGTTCATATTTCGGGCATTTTCGAGATGTGAATATTCGCTTCAGTTCAAACGAAGAAGAAGTGTCATGATTTGCTTCACACTGCAGACTCAACAACAGTGGAAGGTAAAACTAGAGATTATACAATTCCCATGCTACTCTACACCTACGTATGCAAATTGCAAAGGCATAATTTTCTCTCAAATCTTAGATAAACATTTCGCGCAATTATAGACATAGTATGCACATAACATCAATTTTGCCAGATTACCAACTTCTTAGGGTAAGCAACCTCGGAGGAATTCCATTTTTAAGGGCCTATAGTTTTGATTGTGATTGTTAGCAAAGGTAAGTGTGAGTTTCATCGTTTTCTTTTTAGCGGCACTTTGCTCCCTCTTCCCTTCTTAACTGGTCTCGAAGAACTACAACGGACAAGACCCGACAATGGAAACGCTCTTCAGAGCGGTGGGGCGTGCGCAACGGGTGTAATTCACCGGAAATATAAAACTCCTAGTGCTAACGCACTGACCCGGTGGGGATATCTCGCTGTGGGGATGTTGGCCGATACATCGACAGGCTATATCAATCTATTGTGTAATTGACCGCTCCATTGCAATTTTGTTTCCTTCAGTCGCACAAAGTTCTAGCTCTGAAAAGTTGAATAGATGTGGTATATTTACAGGAACGTAACGATCGATAGTAGCAACCGATGTTGAATAGTGTATTTTGTACTACTCTGGCTGCTGCTAAGTACTCCTTCTGCGAGACGAAAGGGAGAGACTAACGATAGGCTTCATTGAGGTATTTCAAACTTAATATGAGTAGAAGGAGAGCCTATGTGATCCGACTGCCTTTCACAAATCCCATGAAGCTGTCCGTCGTTTTACGGCGTCGTAGATGCTGTAGGGGTTGCACCATCCGCACCGGAACACATATCTTGCACGCAAAGAGCTTGCTGTAGCCAGTTGTACGCAATGACACCAAACTTGTCCACCTTCAGGTGTGTACGTCGGCTAAGAAGGTTTCGAGGCATCTATTACACCCTATCTAAGCGGTTTTACGACCCGACAGTGTCCCTGTGCCACTTGGAGGTCACAGGCTCGCCCTATACAGAAGTCTCAGAAACCACGTCTCTGTCGTATGTAAACTGGGTCCTTAACCTTTGAGTGGAATCAGAAAATGCAACCATTTTCCGAAATGTAATGACGGCCTTCTCTATAAGCAGACAAATCTAGCGTATAGCAAGGCTATCCACAATTTACCACTTCCACGATAGTCTGCTTTTTTCCAGAGCTGACCTTTAATCTTTCCTTAAGAATGAAGTTGGAGGTAGTCTACCTGCCCACATTTCATGGTTTACATTGAACTGGGCCGGCCGGACAACCCACTACGCAATCTCTTTCAGCCTTGCTTCTTGG
>UZAF01018267.1:22040-33414 GCA_900617895.1 Haemonchus placei | reverse complement strand
AAAGTAAATACAATTGTATCCTAATCAGAAGCGAAAACCTTATAGGCTTTTTGACGAAAAGAAGTTGGAGAGAAAGAAAACAAACGCATTGCGCTACTTGCGCGCAACAAGCGCTTTGACACACTTCTTTTCTGACTAAAGTGTGTAAAGGGTTACCAGCATTAAAGAAATGTTGAGATCTCAGTGTGTACGTATATTTCACACTTTCACACGAGTGCTAAAGCCGTTGAGAAGAGTCAGATCTCCTCTCAAAGCCATTTTTCCTTTTTCATGATAGTTTGGGCTAGAATCTCTACCATCAGAGCGATATCGCAAATTTTGATCGAGAAAGGTACAAAAATTATTCCGAACCTCTTTAAGAAGGGGTTTTCTGAAAGGATGCAGCTGAGGGTCAAAAGTTGTTTAGGGATCCGACTTGAAAACTACGGCGCACTTGCTCACGAATGGGAAAATATCGAGACTAGTGCTGAAGCAATGTTCGCCCTTTAACATACATTAGATTTTGTTCGATTTTAATGGGAAGACGGACATTCGTGCTTTTAGAGATGCGTACGGCGAAAACCATGGCGATTCGAACGACTTTAGCGCCTATCGTTGGAGCCTAAATTTGAAGAAGAATAGATTAATGCCCACAATGGGATAGCCTGGTCAGCTGCTCGGAGTCTAAGCCGGGAGAGGCTGCTAAAATCTCAAAGCGATAAGGGGCTGATCAAAGAGAATAAGTCTAAGATGGTAACGCTTGCATCGGAAGAGTGTTTTGATGATTGAACTCCGAAGATAAAGTACGGCGTCATTGGATTGCCGAGACGAGAAAACATCACCCGCTGAACGCCAAATTCAAGAATGGAGAAGAGCTGCTCCTTGGAACATGCAACTTCAGAGGCGTCGGCGGCGTAGATGTCCTCTTCATACACGCTTGGTCATGAATGTCGGTTCGCACGGAGGTTTGACGATGCGAATCGGAAGTTTGCGACTAAGAAAAAGTGTCTCAATTCAGCTCTGAGATCTCTACTGTTTACGTATCAAAATTAGCCTACGAAGAAGAGGGGCTGGAAACGTGTCATACCGTCATGGAAATGCTCTTTGAAGATCTCTTAGGGTCATCGTAGCTGATTCCAAAGCAAGATTGATCTTAAGGGAACGCTTTAAGAGCTTCACCGTAGGAGTCGCGGAATGGAGTGGAGTGAATAGGATGAGAGATTGTCCGAGTTTATCATGTCGATCCACACTGTCGGTGATAAATCGCAGCTTCAGAAGCCCTTCGATCTGCGATGGACATGGATGTCTCCTGATGGACAGTTCCAGAACGAAATCAACCACATCTTCTTCATTGCGAAGTTTTGCTTGGTGACACCGTTTTTGTTCTGCAGTTCTACGGGATGGAACCATCGTCTAGTTTCCGTTTCTTACTGATGTTTATCACTGATTCAAAAGAGAGCTGTGGAGTTGAGGGAATGATCAGCTCACTTGCGAGTTTGTGAGAAGATACCATTAGTGACAACATCGTTGAGGATACTCCTTCCCGTTCAATTGTATTGGAAAAGGGGTCGGTGCGAGACAAAACGACCGCATTGAGGTTTGTTGTTGGCCTGTCTACGCAACGCGATTCAAGAAACCGTCATTTGGGAAATGCTGAACGAGGAACGAACCGAGAAAAAGACTCACCAAATGCGCGCGAGGACGGAACGGTCGCTGGGTGTCTGCGAGGCTCCACCGTTCCTCGAAATCTGACGAATTGAGAGTACCACAGAAGATATGTGGGCTAAGGTATATCGTAAACATAAGGGAGGTGCAGCTTTGGAAAATCCTCTAAACAAGGAAATCACGGACATCGGAAAGGTGTTACCGTGTTTATGGCGCACCCTGTATATTGGGTAGGAACACCCTATTTGCCCAGGGCTTCAATTACCGGTTCTGTCTCAACGGTATTAAAGGCTTTCTTCAAATCGATGAACGTAAGACACTACGGCATTTTGTATTCTCCCGATACTTCGATAAGTCTTTTCAGAAAGTGGATATGATCGATTAAGCTGAGCCCTCTCCGAAGCCCGGCTTGCTCGCATGGCTGTCGTTCATCTAATATTAAGCCAATCCGTTCGGGAAAACGCGAGTGAAAAGCTTGTAGATTACAGATAGCAGGCAGTTTGAGCGATGATTGCCAATATCGTCTGGATCTCCCTTTTATGCAGCAACATAGTCTTGCTAGTTTTCACAACGCGGGCACTTTCCAATGCGACAGGTACTCGTGTATAAAGAGCCTAGCCGGGGTTCTGGCGATAACTGGTGGAAGACTCTTCAGATGTTCTGGTTTGACCCTATCGGGACCGGGCGCCGTACAAATCTTCATCATCTCGCAAATTCTGTATTACCTCAAAATCCACTGTAGAAACCTATCAACTATGGGATGGTCGGAGTTCAGGGCAAGATCAATAAAGCAGATATGGGCTTGTCAAAGTTCCGCTAATGGTTGCGAGATAAGCGCCGGAATGGATGGTGCAAACGGAAAACTTCGTGGTGTAGTTCCAGAAAGGACCAGACATCGGGAAAAGGTAGGTGTGAAAAATGGTCCAAGAAACCAGGGAAGGGCACCCACCTGCTGTAGGCGCCTCAAACAGAGCGAAAAATTATGTGCGAATTCATAACTTGGCTACATCAAAGCCTGAAGGCGAGAGGAAATGGTGTAGTAATAAGCGAGTCCGAGAGTGCTAGACGAGTGTCAGATTACCTAAACTGCGCCTACGCTGGGCAGCACATGTTCTAAAATGAGAGATGGACATCTGGGACTACGAAAAGTGATTACAGCTGACATGTTTGTTTGTCATATGGATCACATAACGCCATTGGCGAATCCCTGAGTACGCTAGCACGCGTGACCTGACCATCATGAAGACGAAGTTTGGAAACGTGTGTATTCTACAGCGACAAAACCAGACCATAATAACTTCCGCGTTCGGTCTTGATGAAACCTGAGCATTGTCCATAATGATCTATGCTGTTTTGCCGTACGGATTTGTTAGCTGAACCGCTTTATTGGTCAACGTTTCGACTGAATCGTCGTCTTCAGGACCTGAAAATAGCTCGAAGCTCCTGATTTGTGGCTAATTCGACCAAGCGCCCAAACGCGCTAGGCTAGCTGCAACCACTCCCGGAAACTAGAAACTTTGAAATTCCTAGCAAAGTGACCAACCTTCTGCGGTCTCACCAGCGTTAATTCTCACTCTATATGATCAACAAGGGGCCAATGAGTTACCATTGATGATCGTATGATAAGAATTATGATCTTGATCGGTGATCTTAAAGCCCACAAGAGAGAATGAATGGCAAGAGTCCACTGGTTATGACCAAGCACTTATTTCAGTTGTTCAGCCTTGGATTTATCGCGCGGATGTGTATCGCTTCCACTATCTTTCTGGCATCGATCTCACTCTCGTAGGCTAGTATTTCACATTCGATGTCGAAATCAATGCCTTGATGTTTTTCTAGTCGGTGCCTCCCAAGTGGTGTTAGTAGACTTTCGCGCCTCTTTCCAGCTAGATGTTCTTTGACGCGTACCCCGAGCATCCTTCCCGTTTCACCAATATATATTTCGTCACAGGCTGAAAATCGAGGTTGATAAACCGTCCCTCNAGTAAAAGGAAACCGGAGATACACCATACTCTCAGGGGTTCATGGAAAATGCCTTTGTGAGCCTGATCTTCCGTGTGTCTCATCTCCATTCCATCTCCATCTAAGCATTCAACTTTGCAATCTCAGATGCTAGTTTACGTGACTCCTCCCGTTTCACTTCGCCTGCACAAATTCTTAAGGCTGTTTTGTACATGTTACGAATAATTGCACATTTAACAGCTCCAGGGTGGGCAGAGTTTGCGTGAAGCAAGATATTCTTCGAGCTGGGTTTCCGATACTACCTGGGAAAGCTTGCGATTCAACGAAGAATCACTGTTTCTCTTCGCTTCGATATCATTCTTGGCATAACTTATCCGTCCGCTAATAATGTTGGATTCTCATTTAGTGTTATATCCGTGGAGAAAAAAAGCTCTATTGATAAAGGCATTTGATAATGGTACGCTCAACTGTGAGTAATATTCAGGGCTTTGGTTGCCTACCAGTTAAACCTTCAGTCATAGTTTTTGAGATAAACAGTAACATATTGAAACTACTAATCTTAGGCATAAGCATCGACTCATTTCAAATCATTTTGTATGCCCTTAGTCCTCTGTCGACTTTCGTGTTTGAAAATATTGTTTGGCCCCCAAATGAGGAGGGGTTGATTTGCCGATTATTACAACCCAACCATAAGAAGAAGGGAAGCTCGGCGTTATCCGGGCGGCGCGAGTTATTTCCATTAAGTGATAAAAGCCCCCTGACTGGTTAGTTGATACATAGAAAAATTTTGCGCTTCCGCCTCTCCTGTGCATGCCATTGCACGTCCCTACTGAAGATAACAGCGAGAAAAACGGACATAAACAAAACACAACAAAACAAAACACACATCTGGAGAAGATGGCACTGGCAAAGGAACTGGCCCTGACGACTAGGCAGCCGCCATGTGGAAGTCATGATGGATCTGCACCATGGTTCACGTAACCTTCAATAAGGTTGTCGCATTAAAGAACATGTCTGAGGTTGGCAACACAGTGCCACCACCCGCTCTGGAAATAGAAGTCACCCTACAGACTGCATGAGCCACCCCTGATCCGCCTGCTTTCACCCAGTGTGAGGATATCCGAACGAATCGTAGACAGACATATTTTAGAACGCGTCAGCTTAATCTAGCACTGGGATTTCGCCCTCAGTTGTAGCACCACCGATGTAACACATGCCGTTGTCTCTACAAAAATGGAAAGCAGGCCACTCCGCTTTTTCAGACTTCGAGAAGGCTTTCAATCGCGTGCCGCGTAAAGTTGTATGGTATGCTCAAGACTGAACGAATGGGTGAAGTGTAGACAGCAGCAGGTACATCTTCAGTGTCTCATCTCGGTTGTGGTAGCCGAAGCTTTGCACTTGCTCTTTTACTATTCGTCGTCATGGATGTCATCGTACGAGGTCTTCAGAACCCAATACCATAAACGTTTCTGCATAATGCTCGCTTGTTAAAAGAAGGGAATTCGAGCAGCAGGTAGAAGTTTGACCCGAGCATCTGCCAAAGTTCGGGCGTTCACAAAGGATGTGCAAGGCATTATACGATTGACGACATTGAGCTTACGTGTATATCTATCTTCCAGTATCTCGGACCGGCGATCGCGTCTGGCGGCAGTCTAGCCTCTGAAGTTTAATCACGTGTGATTGCGTCCTGGTCGTGATGTAGGTTCGTGGCTGGCTTTCTTGCGACCAGAACATACCACAGTCTTTCGAATATAAGATCAGTCGTCTTCAGTCAGTCGCGACTCATGGTGAAAAGTACTGGTCTGACTTGAAAAATAAAGGCGGCTTTTAGGTAGTTAAAACGAAAGTGCTGTGCTAGACGGCTGGCATACGCGTTTGGACTATTTTAGCATCTATGCACTGGGGCAACGTTTCGAACGCCTACATATTGCTTATAAAATACGTGAAGCTAGCCTTAGGTGGTGATCATGCCCTAGGCGTGGGGCTAAAACATTGTCTGTAAAATCGGCCTCGGCCTGGAAAACAGTCTAAGGGACAACCAAGACAGCCATTTCTCAATAACCTGCATGAGGACTTGTAATTATTTGTTCGTCATCCCGACCAAGCGTTCAATCGGGAAAATTGGCACATATCGCACTAGAAAATCGGACCCCGCTTCTGAGGATGGAGAACGCTGAAGGATAAGACCAAGAACTCCTGACCGTTCAAAGCTAGAAAAGATGCAGGCGACAGTGTCAGTTAGTGCCCAGTTAACCAACCACGGAGGGATGGAAGGTTGGCTAGCCGGGGCGGTTATCGATCCGGAGTTTGAAGCCGTGACCATGCCTATGTGACACTGCATCACTTGTCATTGCACCACCGACACCTCATTTCGAAGTATGGTGATGAAATCATCTGAAACAGTGACACGAAGTCAAATACGCAATTCTGAGCGAACGTCGCGCTTCCAAACTTTTTGTTGGCCAGAGTTGTATGAGCCGGCTCTCTCGCCACCCCTTCTTAGAACAGATGATACGTTTCTGTATCCGAAATCTGATCCAGGATTAAAAGGGCAATGCAAGTGGTATTCAGTGCTTTGCGCTGATGCTTACGCCTATGCTTAGAGGTCAAGACATCCTGCTCTCCGTCTTAAAAATGATCTTTCATGGAACATAAATGTTCAGCTCTTAAGCAACCTGTAAAGTCTCGAATTACTCACAAATGTTGTCAAGTGGTCATTAAAATGGTCATTACACAATCATGCCATTATAAAGCGTCGCTATCAATGAAGTTTCTTTCCCTTACGGACATCTCATTAACCCTTTGACGACAACGCGGCTCAACAGTGAGCCGCGCTTTATGGTCGCGTGGACAACGCGGCTCAACGGAGGACCGCACTCTTCTCATTGGTTGTTTTTCTCGATTTTTAGTTTTGCTTTTAGTTTTTCTGTACTTAATGGGTTTGCAATACTAAATAACATTGTACGCAAGGTACGCCAAGAAAAACATAGCTGATTTCTGAAAATTACTAATAAATTCAATTCTCTTTCTAAAAATCACACTTTTTGTGCATTTTTCGAAACAAAAAAAATTGTAAAAATAACTCACATCTACTGCCCCTAAAATTGATTCATCTTTTAGGAGCGCTAACTCTTCCATGAGCTCGAGTTAATTGTAATTGTTGTAACAAATTTTTCGCGAACTTCCCTTCTTTCAGCTACCCATACTCGAATTTTATTAGTATTTTTTTCGCCGTTTCGATTGTCGGACAAGTGGGTGTCGTGTTCTAATAAGTCAATCGTTAGTTATCGGTATAGAGATGCATTCCTTGATTTAAGTGTCCATCCATTAGTCATGACCACAGCCAATACAGCTGCTGAATTCTTGCTTGTGGGCTGTCTACCGAGGTAAATCTTGAATCTAGACCTTCAGTAAATCTTAGTCCCCATGTGTAACACCTTCAAAACATAGCTTGGAGAGTTTCGTTCTTCAGTTTTTTCTCATTGGGTTCGACCAATAATCATTGAAAACCAACCTCCAAATCGTTCACTGCAGACTGATCCATTTCGATCCCAAAGCTATATTATGCATAAAACCAGACTTAAGTAAACTTGAAAACTCATAATTACCTGAATTACACCTCTTTCAAATTGAACCACGAAAAAAAAAACGATTGGGAAAAAATGTTCGCTCTAGAAAGTTATGTAAATCGTGGGACAGCGCGGCTCAACGGTAAGGGGTACGGGAATATATTTTTGATCGCACCTAATGAAGCTCGCTTCGCACCTAGGCGCGAAGTGACCTTAACCAGGTGCGAAGACTCCGCGGTAATTATGCTGCAGGCACTCGCTACTAATCGAGTTAAAACTTGTCAGCCAAAGAGGATAATGACTGTTTAAAAAAGTGGGATTTCTCTTCAAAAATGAGTTTTTTGGAAGAAAAAAACTCCAACATCGGTTCCAACGATTTTAAGAGTATTTCCATGCATAATAAATAAGTTCAATATATTTTATTCCAAGTTTGAAACAGCTGGGTGAAAATGGGTGAAACAGTTAGGTTCGCTTTTTTTTCGATATCTTGTTTGAACAATAACAATATAAACAACCTTCACAGAAGCGATATAGTTCTCTAGAGTTGTTTAATATTGGGATTACTCTTCATTCATAGGTCATTGAACGCCCTACGGCTCACCATTCAGGCCATTTCNGTTTCTACGGCATATAGCAAGTCTTCAGGCTTATTTCAACTCCTCTCTCCAACTCATTCATTGAAGAGAGGTCATCGAGGGGTGAGTAACCAGGTGGGTGAGTGCTTTTACTACCGCTGCTTACTTTATAAGACAGTTCCATGTATTCTAGGGACGCACTATACTGTTTCGATGAACATACAAGGTGTCCTCCCGCTCCAAACCTCTAGGAGTACGGTCCATGTGGCCCATTTCCCCCACTGTCCGAGCCTTTCACTTTTGCTCCAAAAGCCCCTTTGAAGTTCAGGCACTTCAGAGGCATTCTGTACCCACGGACGATGTCCAGTACGGTGAATGCCTGGAGTTTCTTTACTACTTGGGAAGATGTCCACATACTTAACAAACAAAACTATCTTCGTTTTTACTTACAAATTTAGGTTTTCTTTCAGGTATTCTTATTACTGAGAGATTGAACCGTTCTCTTCCCTGTCACAGAAACTTTAATCACAAAGTATATTGAACTTATTTATTAAGCATGGAAATGAAACTCTCAAAACCGTTGGAACTGATAGTGGAAGTTTTCCTTTCAAAAAAGTCATTTTTTTGATTGAAATTTCACTTTTTAAAACTGTTATCATCCTCTTTAGTTGACAAATTTTAAGTCGATTAGGAGTGAGCGCGGGTAGTATAATTATAGCGTAGTCTTCTCACCTAATTAAGGTTACTTCGCGCCTAGGTGCGAGGCGAGCTTGATAAGGTGTGATCGAAAATATACTCGTCCACCCAACAGTGAGCCGCGGAAGCGGAAAATTTCAAAATGCGTGTGTCCAGCGTGCCAGACACGCAAAAAAGCGCGCTGTCGTCAAAGGGTTAGTAGAGGATCCCAGATCACTGGCGTTCACATAAGTATTGTCGCAAATGATGTCGAAACAGAGAAACCGTGATCCTTCATTGAGTCACGAACCTTGCAGGGTACTAGTCGTGATCCAACAGCAAGAAATGAAATAGTCCTCTCAGTAGGACGGTATTCCAGCCCACAAAGCCGAGCTAGCTGCCTGACTTCATTAAGAAAAAGGAATGGCAGCCTGTCCCAGTTTGGGGTCCTAGAAAGCAAGACTCAAAAAAANAAAAAAAGCTGGGAAGAAATGGAGGAGGATACTTGCGTGGAACGTGCGAGGTGTTCGAGAGCAAACATTGGACCTGTATTCACGCTCATTGGCGTTATTTTGAAATGTGACAGTAGCATGTTGTAGCATATGCTGTAAGCAAACGTGTATATAAATTCCATTGTCATTATCAGCTGAGAGGCTTCAAATACCTTGCCATGAACTGTCCTCCATAATTTTGGGACACCCCGTACCACTTACTTCTTGTAGCCATGCTTTACATACTTTTTTGAACGAAACATGCTGAAAGATCAGAGCTACATCGCAAATATCGGTGGCGAAGTGATTTCAATTGGCCGGCTTTTGTTCTCTGAAATCCCTTATCAGCTCTTATCAGTTGTAATGTCACCGAGTTTACACGATTGTATCCCATCCCACACCACTTACTAGAGCGCCAAGGCTCCACTTTTGCTCGCTATTATTCCCTATCAGTTGTCAACAGTGTCCTGATCGCCAACTATCTACGGCATTTTCACATCTCGCGCCACCTACCGAAGTGTCAAGTCATCGTCGACACGAAGTGAGTGAAAGGTTCTATTGTTCATATTCTATGGCTCCTTATTAGTTCCTATCAATTGTCACCTCCTGGACCACTCATCAGTGTTCTCGTCATGCCGCCTATATCTCGAGCTCTTTAGGTCCAAGGCCACGTCAGGTCCTATGAATTTCCGGTCATATATGTACAATACAAACACACACAACACACACACACAAGCACACAAGCAAGCCACCAGACACATTTAGCGAACCATATATAAGTGACAATGAGAAAGTTCGGATTCATTAAATGGATATTAGTTCGTAAGGTGATGACAGAAAGTTACCTCGCAGGCGAGTTAGTGCAGGTGCGAACTAACCTAATAGTGATAAAGTTATTAAAATGAAACAATGGTCGAAAAAAGTCATGAGTTGATGAAGGCAATATGGGATGAGGGAAATACTTAAATTGCAGCAAAACTGTGCAAACTGTTGTATTTTTTGTAGTCTCTTGTCCTGTTTAATGCTTGGTTACCATGAATAAATTGGGGTAATCGGCTAGTGATTTAGTACAGGAAGATAAGAAAGGCTAAGGAAACGGACTTCCGATAGTGGTTTATAGTTGTTCATTTACAAAAAAGTCAGAACGCTAGAGGCCCAATAAGAAGAACTGAATTTTTGTTGTACGCTTGTTGTTAAGATCAAGGACGAATGAGTAATCCGTAAGCGTAAGCACTTGCGTCGATCTTCTTGTGTCCGCGCTGTTGGGGTATGGTCAGGAAAGCATTGTCAACCGCGCATTCCAGCCTCGTAGGAAGGAAGCTTGACTTGAGCTTGGTTACGTGACTTTTAAGAGTATGGTGACGTCGCTAACAATGTTATCAGA
This sequence comes from Haemonchus placei, assembly GCA_900617895.1. NCBI lineage: Eukaryota > Metazoa > Nematoda > Chromadorea > Rhabditida > Trichostrongylidae > Haemonchus > Haemonchus placei. Next base: position 23,114 of record UZAF01018267.1, on the reverse strand, counting down.
GGAAATTCTTTATTGAACCTTCTCAGCAATTAGTCATCACCTACGGGCAAGCCTCAAAGTTCAATTCTCTTCCATGTTAAGTAGCGTTCCTTTCTAATAACACGGTGAGTGTCCGCACTGCAACTCTGAAGAGGTACAGTGAAGACTGTTTAAATGTTATTCATTGAACTAGTAAATATGTAGTTTCTATTTCGTAACCTAAATGACTATATGTTTGACTTAAAATGACGAATGACCTCATTTTTTTTAAAGACAATAAGACGAGAGGACGTGGCTGAAGAGAAGAGGATAACAAGCATCATAAGAGAGCGCACGTTCTCTTTATTATATCTGATAGAGTGCCTGATTTCAAGGTATGGTGAGCAAGTGGTTCGAATAACTTTTGAAGATGAAGATTTTTTAGAGGTGCTGTGGTGAAAGATCAATTGTTGCTGGATAAAGCTGTATGGATTGACTTCCTTCAAACTCTTCATCATTGCTATCTATATGGAAGAGACGTGATTTTTTTTTACAATTTCGAGTCTATTTCTATTTCTGGTCACTCTTCCTATCTTAAGAATGGCGTGCTTCATGCCGCAAGTGGCTTTGCCGTGAAGCTGTTAATAAGGCTCCACTCCAAATTTGTGGCCATAACCATTTTAATTACGCTCTTATAAGGGAGGTCTTTCAGGGCGTGGGACGCTTTTTGAAAATGGTCTTTTGCATGGTGTAGGGGCATGAGCACTGAGTACAGAAGTATGGTCCATTTCCGCTAAATGGCCTTCTGAATGCCAAAAAAGGAGTGAAAATGATTTTGTTAGAAATTGCCGTTTTAGCCCATTGAGCATCTTTGTTTCATTCATGGCGTCGACTGTCCACACAGTAGAAGGCGCCAGTGGAGTGCATATTGGAAGTAACGTGAATGGTAGCAAAAAAGGAAGCCACATGTTGAAACATGTTGAAAAGTGCGGGGAAGTTTCGTAAGCTGTCCACAGTTGAGCTGCTGCCAGCGAAGGTTAGTGTGGTGGATAGCGATGTGGACTTTAAGCTGGGACGGCTAGGCTGGGTTGATGATTCGGATACCCGAGGCTTTCC
>UZAF01018266.1:0-31762 GCA_900617895.1 Haemonchus placei | reverse complement strand
GGGGGGGGGGGGGGGGGGGGGGGCGAATAGTGAAGATTCTAGGCCCATTAAAAGTTATGAACCACAAAGAACATATTTCAAGGGAACGTGGGTGAAAAAAGTTTGTATGCCCTTTTTTGGATGAAATAACCTAATTTTATCAAAACTACCAGGGGAAATAATCATCATACTAAAGGGCACGCCAACTTTGGGGTTCTTCTCACAACAACAAGGAATGTAAAGCGAACCATTCAGTCCGAGCCTGTTTCTTTCACGAGTCAGCCATTCAGGGTTCCTGATCCACTGGCCTGTTCCAAACTCATCTTATATTCTCCGCAGATTCTAAGATTACGTAAAAACTCGGTTCGGAGCCAGGCTCATAACGAAGTTTAAGTCACCACGAGACAAATCGTTGATTTCTATTTGGTCAACTCCTCAGAAATCCTCTTGTCCTAATAGGGAGATCCTGAAGTCCAATATAGCAAGTTGAAACTTCTTCTAATCTTCGAAAAACTTATTCTATTTTCAAAACCGATTGAATTAAGTTCCATGACTTCCTTTCATCCATTCCATTATCCTTCGTGGCCGTCACAATTCGTTCAGATCCATGTTGAAGTGGATATGAGTTTGACGTGATGATTATGGGGCTGAGGTGTCAAATTGAGAGACACGCAGGTCTATCTTTGCCGACGACTTCACTCCGCCACGATGGCCAACGATATACTTTCAAAAGCAGACCGAAAAATATTTAGGGACAGACGGAGAGTGTCAGCCGGAGAGGCCAGCGAGCAGTCGGAGACCTGAGAGGGTTCGGAAATTGCATCGCGATTGAATTTAGGTGGTGCAATTTGTTGGCAGTCTGCGAGACAGGAAGATTTGAGTTTCTTTCAGCTAACTTTTTTGACCTGAAAAGTCCATCCGTTTGAATTCGGCAAGAATTTGATGGGGACTATAGAACTTTTTTTGTATAGTCTAATTTACCTCAAAAAAGCTTTCGACTCTTCTTATGGAGAGTCCTTCCTTCCTAAGTACTCTGCACTTCTTCCCCAGCTACATCAACCTCTACAGTCAGTTTACCCAACTTTTAGAAGCTGATAACCTCAACTAGCACTAGTAGAGCAGCTAAATCCAAACTGCTGAGGGGATTATGGTGGAGGAAGGAAGAGTGGAGGTTACTGGATTCCGCTGGTGTAATGGATAAGCACTGTACCTGGAAAGAGCAGGTGAGATCAAAGATTGCATCTCGTCCGAGGTTTTGCCACCGACTCAACGCCTTTGCAACTTCATTCATTTTTCTCGGAATGAGGCAGTACAGAATAAAAACTTTGGGATCTCCATGTGCAAACGAAGTACCCTCAGGCTCCAAGTCTTCGCCTAATACCATCCGAGCCGTGGGAAAGCCTTTTCCATTGAAGGCTGCAGACGTCGCTCTAATCTGGATCGGTATGTCAGAGCTGCAGAAACATCGGATTTTGAAGAGACCTCGGGGCTTTGATGATGTCAGCAGAGGTTCCTGTAAGAATGACGATGAGGATGGCTTGTACGCCTCTATATGTCGTTGAGCTCCCTTTAACCGATAAGCGTGTTCGCGGGTAGGCCTCCACCTAAGCTTTGCAGCTGGCCCGCAGCATTCCTTTAAGCTTTAGAACAGGTAAGCGGCAGGGAGTCAGGATTGAATTCAACACTTTCAGGGTCTTGAAGACAACGAATTAATCGAGTCGTAACAAATAAAGAGATTTTCCTAGGATAGTCTTGTTGGACAAAGTAGTCCAAGACACACTTGACATGGTCCAAGGTTTTGCTGATTTTGCAACCTCTAATCAAAGTCGGAAAACCGCACTCACAAAGATTCCTTGATATGGGCCCTTTTGGTGCGGTATGTGAGGGAAGTGGTCATATTTTGTAGTCGCTGTTGACTTCTTTTTTTGATTACTTGTTCTAAAAGCATGACAACTCACCTTTTGTGGCAACTCTGATACCAGTTATCGATAATAAGTTCTACTCGAGATGGTGCACGATCTGTGAAAAATCGATCCCAATAGTTCAAGCTGCTGTCGAATGGGCTTCAAAGACCAACAAACTAGCGGCCAATTCTTCAACCTATCAACTTTTTATTTTATTGATGAGAGATAATCGATACGATTGTGATGGTTCCAGCCTCCAAATGCTTTTTCTTCGGCTACTGTGATACCAATTATCCATAATAAGTTCTACTTGAGATGGTGCATGATCAGTGAAAAATCGATCCCAATAGTTCAAGCTGCTGTCGAATGGGCTTCAAAGATCAACAAACCAGCGGTCAATTCTTCAACCTATCAACTTTTTATTTTATTGATGAGAGATAATCGATACGATTGTGATGGTTCCAGCCTCCAAATGCTTTTTCTTCAGCAGTTGTTGTCAAAAAAGCCCAAATGCTTTTGAAACAATGAAGGTTTAGAAATCAACTGAACCTCTGGAACCTGCCGGAAGATGTTTGTTCTGGCCAATTCGTCATCATTCCGTGATGGATTGATGGTTGTCAGGAGATTTCTGATCGAGTTCACTGTGCGAACCCAATACCATAACGCAGTAAGTCCGTGATTTTGCAAGTAGATTGAAGATGCATGGCGCATTCTGGTGAGACTGAAGTTATCCTTCCAGATCCATGGAGACATAGTAGTTCCAAATAATTTTCTGGTTGCCAGTTCCCACAACATGGAAACTGCCAGAACTCACAACATAGAAATTGCCAGAACCCTTTGAGGAACAGATGTAATTAACGTCGACCATTACCTCAAGGAATAAGCCATGCCCTCGGCTTTAGTTGAAAACTTTACAGCGTTTGATTGCGTAAACGACCGCAATTGCCGCAATCTTTTGAGCTGCTGAGGCGACAAGTAGCTGGGCGGGTTGGCAGACTTGTAGATATTCAAAACATTCCGATCCCACCTTGATTCCCTGCCGAGGGGTTAGGGAGGCTTCAACTTGCTGCTGGCCAACGGATTGGGTTAGCATCACATAATTTTTCAAGTGCTAATTTTAAACTTTTTGAATGAATTAATCAATAATTACGAAAAAATGAAGAAGGAATTCCATGCACGTGAATAGTGCTGAAGAATGAAGGCAAGAGAATTTGCGAGCCGAGGCCAGCTGTTCTTATTACGTCGACACATTCCTGAACGTTATGGATTGCGTATTTCGATAGGTTTTTCGATGACAGGAGAACAACGAGAGATGAATGAAAGTGAGCAGTGACAAAGCTATGAAGGAATTTTTCAAAGTCCTCTAACCACAACAGGGTTCCAAGGTTCGAAGGAGCCGAAAGCTGGATGTTAGCTGTTCTGAAGAACATTGAAGTTTAGCCTGAAATATGATGCAGGGAGCTTTTCGAAAAAAAAAGTCCGGAGTTCTAGGAAATAAATGACGTTTAGCAATCACTTTTATCACAACATCGATCCCTTGTTCATCACTGGATATTGTTTTGGCTTTAAAAATCAAGCTCAGGTCTGATAGAGGAACGTGTTCAGGTGAAGAAGCTTTCGAAAGGTGGTCCAAGTAGAATCAAGGTAGGTCTGCACTATGGGTGGAAGTAAAACGCCTAAAAAACAAATGCTTGTGAAAAGGTTTATGTTGAGCTGCTGTGACCCAATCACTCCTTGAAATTGCCCTTGAGCTTCCCTGCAACATCGGACTTCTACAAAAGGAACCGGTCTAAAAACGAAACGATTCGCAGTAATAAATGATGTTGACTATTAATATAGAAATGCATGATCACTTTTGTTCATAATAAAGAAGGATAAAATTATAGAAATTAGCTAATCATTCATTGGGAAGCCTGGCTGGTCTGGGCAGATATCAATCCTCGAACAGTGTATGTGTGATGTTACGCCGGTTGCCACCACCTCCGCCCTTATATGTATCATGTGTTTATCGGTGATACATTTTCATAACATGTGATCACTTAGTTGATATAAATGAACAATCGTATTTGATATTTGAATGTAAATTATATTGCATACAGGTATTGTGGGAGACCACTACAATGAAAGATCGTACCATTTTCATGAATAGCCGGTAGAAATTCCGTACAGCTAATTGTCACTTGTTTGAAAAAGTTTTTGGCAAAATTATTGCGATTCGAACTAGTTATGATCGCTCAAAAATCACTTATGACTTTATTTGATTACACATTACTACAAAATACAAACAAAAATCAGTAAAAATCACTACCGGCTAGGTGGATCTACGAGCAAGACACGGGCGTTAAAAAATAATAACAGAACGAGGTCAAATAGAATCTTACTGGAGCAGTGATAATGGGAAATTTTGGGGAAAAGATGATAGCACATGATAAAAATAGACAAATAAGCTGAGTGAGACTGGTAAGGCATAATAACGATGAATCATCGGGGCGATGGTAAGTACTACTTCACCATGAACTCTTCGAATGAGGTAAGGAGATCAACTAACGAACAAATAAGTATTCTGGGATTATTTGCACCAATAAGAACCGAGGAAAACTGGTAAAAATAACTTTCTATCACGAATCTGTGGTCAAAGCACCAACTTCTATATAAGTCCGAGCTCTTGCAGCCAAACGGCACCAAAAAGACATAGGACAAGGATGACAGGCACTCCTATCGCTACCGCAAGTATCACTCCAAGAGGAACTAAAATTCGAATGAAAACATATTTACATAAAGTGATAATAGTGATTGTACAAAACACTAAAAAATATTATAAAATTGTTAGTCAGCAGTCGGACTCACTTCGTTTTTTAGTCGTGTCTGGCAAATAAGTGGTGATTTTTGGTGCTCCCTGAGGAACTGTAACAGGGTCGTCTATCCGATATCTCGCATCTGAACTGATTTGGTTGATTGAATAAATCCAACATAGATAGAGCAAATTTTCAGTATTAGCTAGACTGCCTAGTGTGAGCCATGAAATCGACATTTCTCCGACCACAAATGCATTCCGCTTTATCTGTTACTGATATTTGAGGACCAATTTATGAAGTGTTTTTGTACTGTAGAAGAGATTCACATGGATTTAGCTTGCATGAAAAAGCGTTTGGTTCAGGAGGAATGTGGTCGTAGGACCATGTTAGCCTAGCCAGGTAGCCTCTGCTTAGCCACTTCTTTTTCCCAATACCAATTCGGAGGCTCGGGAAGAAAAAATGGTCGAAGGCTATGTGACAGCAGATTTGCCAGATAACCAACGTTTGACATGGAATTCAACTTATTCAGATCTGACAGATAAAGAAAAGCCTGGGTCCTTTCTGAGGCATGTCGTACACACTGAACGTTATTGTAAGGATAGTAGAACTGAATGCAGTTCTCTTTAATAATAGGTGGACAGTGAAAATCCGATATTTTTTACTTTTGGAATTTTTGTCTTCCTGGACAAAACTGTCGCATGGAAGTCCAGGCAAGTAGTTGCTGCTTCACCCCAACATTTTCTACGAAGTCTATTGGGCCCTCTAAACAGCATTTTGTGTAGGATTTTATACACACATATGTCTAGTGACATACTTTGGGCAAAGTTGATGAATACAGTAACAAAATTACAGTTATCAGGATCACAGTAAAAATCTGAACGACTAAAAGGTACAATATAACCTGGTGGTGGATTTCCGCGATATTCACAAGCTAGCGCTCCTTTGTTGTCTGGAATTAATTGATTCTTTCGACGGAAGCACTATTCTACCGCGAAAAATCTCACCTGAAACTGGATTCGCCCGATATTCGCATGCCATCACTCCGTCAGAACCTGAAATAAACGTCACTTCCTCTTTTTGAAGGAATAAAGTTTCCCTTGCCTCAAAACCTTGCTTATTCCTCCAATCTCTCTACTATTTCTCCACGGAATCAGGCATGAGATGACGAGTTCGAAACAGGGGTGAAGACATTTTCATTTGGGGGTACTCAAGAAATGGAGAGAGGAAAAGTTCACGAAAATGCAGTAGGTAATTTGCTGATTTGATTATTCTTATCTTTTGGATGTTGTGACTGCTATAGTACAGCGACTTTGATTATTTCCTTGATTGGAAGGTAGGGAAGATGTGAGGCGGCAAGCATGGAAGGGGAAGGTGAGCAAAGATAAAAGCTTTTTATTTTGGAATTTCTGGATTATGGAAAAAGTGTCGAAGTGTAATCCGATTCATCTCACTGATTGTACACCGGGTTCGAACAACTCTGAATTTTGATGAGTTTAACTAAACTTAAATTTCGCTAAACAGGTGGACACCTAATAGGTACAATGAGACAATTCGCAGCTGATTCGACCAGTGAGACGCAGCTATTGGGAAAAGTGATCAAATTAGAAAATTTAATGAGAGAATTTGTGGAATTCCAAGCTATCTTAAACTGATACCTCCTTTTTGTCCAGGAGCCGCCCGATATTCACATGCCAGTCTGCCGTGAGAGCCTGAAAAATCTCTTTTGAAATCTTTCCATTTTGACCTTCATCACACTTCAAGAGTTGATACTAAAGTATCGAAGATTTGCAAGAGAGTAATTTTTTCAAAAAAAAAATTAAGTTCTCAATGGTTTCCAGAGTATGTTTAAGATTCGATCATACCTCCTGGTTGTGGAGGGGCGGCTCGGTACTCGCAGGCCAGCCTTCCATGAGGACCTGAAACATCTAAACATACTAGGCATTTCTAAAGGAGATCGCCTGTGAAACAGGCCGAATTCAAGACGTCACATCTAAAAGCAGTCGTGGGTCAAGTAGTATTATACGAGATTATTCCTCATCTATTCTTCTAGGGGACGTGGAAAGAAGCCAGATGCATTGACTTCCAGAGATTCAAATTTTTGTTCGGTACCCGCTAAAGCCAACGGCTTCGAGTGAGGGTTGATTGCACGAAAAGGGACCCAATAAGGCCATAGAATTAAACTAACTACCTAAAAAATCATAAACAGCAGTTTAAAAGTTCGAAAAGTAATAAACAAAAAAATGAAAATCAGGCTTAATAACAAAATACCAATAGGATCGAAGGACTGTGACGACGTGGGGCGACTCCTGTTTTCATAATGCTCAAACGTCTCCTGGGGATCGAGAAATTGGGGATTCCTGTAAAGAACGATGTAATGAAAAATTTGAAAAGTAGTCGAGTAAGTGGATCTTCGACAGTTACAGGCATGATAACTCGACTGATCAAAATCTGAGGAATGTAGACAGCCTCTCCTATCTTCTTTAACTACTCCAGTCCCTATTTTCACTTGGTCTTTCAGTATAAGGCACAACTAACCAGTAAGAATTAGGAATACTACGAAGAGACTTGGCTAGGAAGTTCAATCTTGAGATTGGAGTTCAGGGAATACTTGTAAGAAGGAATTTTTTTCACGTCACTCTCGACCTTGTCTCCAGGTAGTGGGAACGCAGAATTCTCTTATGAATAGCCATTTAAGAAGGATCCTTCCCGCACGTTGGTATGGGCTGAATTTTTGAAAGTTTAAATTTTCCTAGTTCCAAACTTTCCCCATCTTATCAGACCTTATTTTTCAAAGGGAGTTCATCGAGGAAAAAAANAAAAAAATCCCAATAAAATAACCTACCTCATTGCGAAGCGCTCTGAGACAAACTTCGCAAAACCACAATGACTAGACTCAGAAAAATATCTGAATAGTGTCGTTTATAAATAAAAACCTTTTCAACAGCCTAGAGACAACGGAAAGTGAGAAAACAAAACGAAAACAACCTAAAACAAAAAAAAGCGATGGTAGGATGCTAACAAAGAAGAAAAATGCAAAAGAAATAAGGCGTTGAGACATGACATTCGAATTAATGGCAGCTTAATGGCAGCAAATTCGGAATTGAAAAAAATTATTAAAGATTGGAAAAACTAAGACAAAACCGTGTCTCAATTTGCTCCTTTTCTGCTCAAATGGGAATTGATAGCGAGAAATAGTGATTGACGCTGACGCCATATTCGCAATTCGTAGACTGCGTCCAAAGCCAAACTCTGCCCGGGAGAATTTTTCATTCCTATAGGCTCGGGAAGTTCGGGCTCAAAACATCAGACTGAATATACAACGAGACCGCATTTTGAAAGCTATTAGTTGGGCTTGGCAAGATCCATGCTCCTTTACAATGGTTAGTAGAAGACCATCACTTGGTTCACTTCATAGAAAAGATCACAAGACGTCTTTAGGGTCTAATGGATGTTCTTTTTTGCGTATACTTTGCTCTAGCAGACACGGTCTAGTAGAAAATTTGCTATCGGCAGGGTAAAATATAGGAACTGTAGGTAGACCCACGTGAATAACAGATTGTTGTCGAAGAGGCAGTAAATAAAATTGATCGAACCCGTCCAAGGTTAGCTATTCATAGTAGAGCCTTGTGTATAGCACTAGCACCTTTGTTCCCCCGAAACCCCGTCAACGTCAATAAAATTGGATAGATAAAATCTCAGATTGGGAGATCGCAATGCTAGAAATGTGACGAAACTTCAACCCCAATGGCGTCATAAAGCCAGGTGGAGAATTCTTTACTAGTTCCCATTTAATTTTAATTTTCATATTACTAGTAGTACAGGTATGGTAAAATGGCAAAAAATTCATAAGCACACGGTCAGACTGAATTCTTTCCCAAGTCTAACAAGCCTCCCACACTATCTATTATATCTCTACTGATTGGTAAAAGGTTTGCCTCAGGTGTCCTGTTTGTCAAAGCAGCCATATTTATTTGATTTGTTATTTGCTTATTTTATCATTTTTTATCTGTTAGCCTATTTACTTGATTGCTTAATTTTTGTCTTAGAATTTATCTGTCTATGTACTTACTTATTCAGTTGGTCAATTATTGCATATTTATTATTTTTAGATTAGATATAGATTAAATTATTGAATAGTTTTATTACCTATTAGAATCGCACTCGAAACGGGACCAATTGCCGTGTAAGAAGTTGTTCGATATAACTCGAACAGAAATATAACGAAAAGTGAAGTAAATAAATCCAAATGCACAATTAAATAAATGAATCAAAGTAAGTAAATAACCAAACAAATAAGCAAATGGATAAGTAAATAAATGAATAAATACGCAAATAAATAAGCAAGTAATTAAATAAATAAATAAGCAGGTGAATAAATAAAGTACTCAAAGTAAATTCAGGTAAATCAATGAAACACATTGCAACAGTCGAGGGTAACTATAAAAGCTCTCATGATATAAAATGGGAACGTGGAATGTGCGTGGCACATCCTAGGAGTTTTTAAGGGGTTTATTCAGGAGACCTTTTGATTTACGCCATGTTATCGATCCCGCTCATTGTTGTTGCCACATTTGATAGTGTACTTAACCTACAGAAAGATCTTGTGACTTGCAGGTAATAACAACGACTACGGTTGTTATGCCGTTGTCAAGCCACTTATGTTGTTCAAAATAATGAACGAATATTTAACAGTTGAACGTATCAGAAGTTGTTTGAAACTCAGAATGTGGGAATTGGAAGAAAAACTGAAACCAAACAGGGCAAAAGTCGAGAGATTATACCCAAATACAAATGTTACAAGGGAAGTAGAATGCCTTGGAAATTCTCTTCATAGAAGGTTGTCTCAAGATACCCATTGAGCATAGAATTCATTTGAAAGAAAGAGATCAAACTGAAACAATCTGCTAAAATCGATAAAATCGGGCCGCCTCGATTCGAAGCATTGAAGGGAAGCAATTCGAAGCCAGGAGTCCAAAATTGGAATGGAATGCGATTGATGTGGGAGGATGGGTGGTAGAGGGAGTGGGTCGGCGTCGTCGTCGAGAGAAACTGGTTTTCGACCAACCCCAGCTGTGTTGTTGGGAGACGCATGACATCATGCAAGGGTCGAGCACCCAAATAGGTATATGGCAAAGCTTTGAGACTTCAAGGGGAACATTAAGGAAGCAGACAATGGCTGTCGGTGCTATTAGGAGTAGTCCAGATGCTGAAAGTGACATGAGTGACCGCGGTAGCGCTCCGTGACAGCTCCTTTGCTCCATGGCAACCTCCCAGACTGTGGTCAACTCCCGCTTATTGTCGGTATGGCAAAAGGGCTTTGTATGGCAAAAATCAATGGCGGTCACCGAAACACTCACTGGGCACCCCCGCGACCATTATGTATTCTCGTCATTATTTCCCTTTTTCCTGCTTGATCGCTCTAGTTCAAACTCATTCAGAAACTAGACTGACTTCCCAGTATTGTTCAACTATTCAAAACTTTTGAGTGAGTGTTTTATTGGCCAGGATTTTTTTCTGATAGGAGTATCGTGCTGACCCTGGATATGGCACTGGCCCTTGTTACTTTGCTTTCCCATCAGTCTTCCAATTATTTTCATCAGTTTTCTTCGGAAATTCGCATGAAGGGCTTATCCGGTGATCTGTCCACAAATAAACCATATGCACAGCACCATATCTCTACCTAGGCCAATATTATGACATGCATCCACTGAGAAACCAGTAGGGATTGTTGGGCAGATGTAACAAATGTACAAAGTCCTTGTGGTTACCAATATAAACATGTAAGGAACCTTGGGTAAACCCTGAACCTGAGTATAGACTAGCCGGGTAGGTAAGCGGTAGAGGTAGGACGGAGTTGCAGCGTCAAGAAGTGGCACTGGTGTCAAACGATGGTGTCAAACTCGTGATCAGGACGCTCGATAATCCCTACTGATTGAGCTAAAACTAAAAAATTTATCTTTTTAGTGACAATTTGTCATAATCGTTGGGCTTGTGATATTCCTTGTTACTATACTATTAGATTATCTTGTACTATACTTCACCTTTTACTATTTCTTTGAATATTGTGATAATCAAGATATTTTTAAATATTCTTTTGGACTTATACTGTCAGGTTGCTCTGTGCCACACTTTGTGATACTTTGCATTATCATTTCGTGATACTTCATGGTATCATCTCATCATATTAACTTCGATTTGTTTTACACTTTACTATTTTACTTATGATCACCACATATTTTTGGTATTGTCTTTATCATATTTATACTATTATTTTAATTAATATTACAGTCTACATTTCACTATTTGTTTATGACCAAGTATTTATGTCTATAACTATTCATGATAGTTATGATAATTAATGGTAAAACATTAGCATACTAGGTAATATTTTATTTCACACTTTATTGTTCATTATAATTAAAGCCTTCCAATGTTTCTACCATTTGTTTTGCACTCACTGGAAGATCTTTTCAAGATAAAAATCAGGTCCAGCAGGGGGTGCATCGCTTTTAAGTGTTTTCTGACCCCTTTCCTTTCAGTTTTCTTCCTTGTCAAGCCTAATTATGTGAGAATCGGCTAGAAGGCGTAGGAGGTGCGAATTCGGTGGCTGTTTTCGTCGCTTTATCGCCCCCTTACAATCGATCCTCGAGCTCTTAATGGCCCTTCAGCAGCTCATCAACATTCCATTCAGTTTCTCGTTACTTTTACTACATCATTTAAAGATTCACTTTGGTTTTTAAGTACTTTTCCCTCAAAAATTTCTATTGCCCTACTTGTTTGAAAGTTTTTTGTATTTCTTAGTCATTTTCTGATAAAAAATCGTCTGGGTCCTACCTGCTTTGGTCATTTCAATATTAACGTTTCGGAAAATGGGGAATTTGTTGCTCAATCGTAACTGCTGGAAATTATTTGCTTAATTTTTTAATTCTTCAAAATTTCCTTCCATTTTTTTCTGCACCAGTAGTGGACCGCTCGCTGCTCTCAGTGTGGAACTCAGGGTTATTTTTGCAACAATTCCATTTTACTCTCATCTTTACCAACTCGCTCCTTTTTCTAAAATTTTTTCGAAGCTTTTTTTGAAAATTCTTTAAATCGAGAGGATAGGTCATTTTAGAATTAGATGTTTTTACTTATTTATTTTATCTGTTGATTTATTGGGCTTTTGTCGGACAATTCAAAAAGTAGGTTCGGAATATTATCAAAATCACAATGTTCCATAATAAATATAATCTTTTACTCTGAAAATCTTAACATATTACATTTATGCTATTTTTTGATATGAATTGATATCATTTCTGCCGGGATGGAGAGTTTTATTGACCTGAAGGGATCATCACGATCTCGGAGCTGTTCAAATGCTTCACGGACTATTCGATTGCTTCAGTGGGGCTTTCGTGGGAATGTTAGCCCTTTAAAAGCATGGGGACGAAAGATATGGTCGGCCTGAAAGGGTATCCAGGAGCCAGGATCCGAACTCTTGACCGTAGCTATGGTTGCGTACCATTTGACCCTCCTATTCCTGCTCCGTAAACGATAGGAGATCGCTGAGAAATTGAATTTTTTAAGGTTTAGTTTGCTTCCACGTTCTGTATTTAGAAAAACTTCCAATATGGCTATCTAAGTTCCGTTTGCTTGTTGACACTACCGGAATGTTGTTTTAGCATGCCACTGACGGACGAGCTGTTAATCGGATGTGCCAGGGCCTATCTGATTATCATCGTCTGCCGTTCCCAGACGCGATAGCTAAGCGTCTGCTTATTCGGGCTTGTGAACATCTTGACGATATCAGTCACAAATTAATATCGTCAACAACATTTTCATTAGTAGTAAACAAATTCTGCAGCTTCTAGACTATGGACTCCTAGTGCATTTGGCGACGCTTTTCAAAATATTCATTATAGTAGATTATGACGTTTACGCAGATGATGAGCCCCATTTGGAATGGGCCCATCCATCCGTGAATGCATCCTGCTTTAATCGGGAATCCCAGTAGGGGTTGATTGCATATTCGGCCCTTACGATGACTAGCCGTGGCAAGCCGATGTGCAGGTCAGCTTTTTCATCCTCGCAGACGAACTTGGCACCAGTTGAGGACCCAGGAGGGTTGTTAAACCCGGAGTCTTGGCGGGGTGTGTGCAGACTATGGCTTTGATCAGCGATGCCACTTGACATTGCACCACTCCACCTTTACCGGATTACAGCTCTTTCGAGAAGGCTATCCGTGTGCTGAAAACAGCAACGGGTTCGAGTCCCGTCCGGAACCGGATTTTGTCCACAACTTGCCAAGCTTGTGCGACGGCATAGGGATATCTGGTTAAAACTATTATAAAGAAACAATTGTATGATGAAATTCTGCCGATCATATCCATAGTCGTACCGCATTTATTTACTTGTTTGTTTTTGGTAGCCATATTTTGCCACTCACGCTAACCCACTTCAGACTTATGTCCGGTTATTGTGTGAATAGTTTGGTGGAATTGGTATGAAAAGTTTTAAAAATAGGATTGATGTCAACAAATCGGCTCTCTTTCGTAAATACGTTCCATTTTCATTGTTGAATTCATATGCTCTCGAAAATAACCTGTATAAATAAACAAAAACAAAACAGCAAAACGAAGAAATTCTTCACTGCACAGATGGAAGTCTTGGACTTGTACAAGTCTAAGTTCATGAACTCATTTCTGCTTCATTTCTGGTGATTTTTTCCACATGAGTTTTGTTTACGTTCATATAAATAAATAAGTAAATAAATAAATAAGAAATTCCTATTGGTAAGAAGGCATTCGTCAAGACACTGTTGATTCTGCGAATTAAAACATGAGAAGTATTCAACCGAATGAATCTTTACCAATGTTTCTGAGAGAAGCCGAGTAATGAGCTTTTACTAGTAAAGGCTCGATAGTACATAGAAGCAATTACTACTTGGAATTACGAGCCTGGCTTCTCTGAAGTGTCCGTAAGGCGACATTGGCAGAGCTATCGAACGTCCGTGCTAGGCAATATGAGGAGAGGTCTTTTCCAGTAAACTCTTCGCACCTCTAGGAACGGCAGCTTCATTCCATTAGACTTAAGTGGCAAATTCATGCAAATTGGATCTCTCAGTGCAATTTCTCCTCGTGTGCTTGGAGGTATCTCTCTTACTCATTTCCTCATGAATAGCTTTATTTGCTCTTAAGCCAATTGTGAAGTTCGCAATGGTCATTATCGTTTTGGGATTCGCCCATCCATTCGATTCCATTCAAAATTGTTGTAGCGATTGAATGCGTATTTGGCCTAGGCAAAGACAAAGGAGCCAAAAAGTTTGTGTTTTGCTTTCTTAGGAAAATGTCAGTTCGACGGTTACCTGGTTACTGATTAATCGGATCTTGGAGGGATACAAGGCTTGGTTGGCCTAGGCAGATATCGATCCAGGATTCAATTCCTCAAGACGAACTTGAGGGGGATGGGTGTTATCCACTGTCACAAAGACCTACTCTTCCGGAGAAATAAAAACGTAGTAAAATATGTCTATAAGTAAAATTCATTTTTTATTCATTTTAGAGAAATACTAAGGAGAATTTCCTAACCATCGCAAAATTATCGGCAAAAACATGCTAGCATTGCGGTTGAAAGCATAGATAGTAGCAGGGTTAAGCTGTACGGTAAACACAGATCAGAAGAGCCATCCGAACATGCAAATAAGCTCCGCTCTACTTCTTCTTCACTGAATTTCTCCCAGTTCGTGGCCACTTCGAAAAAAAGTTCGCTGCAAGGTTTTTTTGTATTTGTTTACATTCCATTAAGTCCCACTATTGTTTTTCTGCTTTTTTTTTTGCTCCACTGCTCTACCTTTTTACGGTTCCTCGTATGGATTGTTCACCGCAGGCGGTAGCGTCTTGATGATGAAAAATATGTGCTTAAGTATAGACTGACTTGAATTCCTGCTGGTAAAGCCCCCAAACACTCGTACTGTTTCTCATTTGTTATTTGAGTAGCATTATTAATTATCGATCGTTGATATTCAAACTCAAATTATTGATTGATTGCGATTTGATTGGAACTCTAACGGAATCATGTTTTAGGCAGAAACCAGTAGCTCTTTCATTTTTAAATTTCTTCCGGAATGAGCCACTGGTTAGTTTTCAGTCTTGAGGGAGAACTTCAAGACCCCTTAAGTACTTTTTAAGGAGTACGCTACGTGTCCGATTCCCATAAAAGGAACAAAACTCGATTGATTGCTGTTCGAGTAAACCCGTTAACGAAGTCAGAGATAAAGCCGAACTATGCTAGACTAAAAGTGAATTCCGATGTACTTACTCTCTTCTTCTTCGTTCTTAGCAAGGATTTTTGGCGAATTTCTCGACTATTTTGCCCAACTGTCTCAACAATAAGACCTATTCGGGTCATACTGCTTACGTTACGCTTAGTTTGTCCCCTGCAATGGCCTACAAGAGCCTTTCGACGTGCAACCGTTTTTATCCTTGTAGTGCTTGCTTGAATGACAAAAATAAATGGCGAAAAGCTGGATATTTTCGACAACTAACCCTTGGACCATGTGGGCATGACACGGCGGTCCTTACATCGTCACGGCCTCCTGGGCTGCTTTCTGGGGGCAGCTTTGCCTGGTCGATGCTAACGTGGAGCCCTGGCTCTTTTTATGTGCGGCCTTCATCACCCCCCAAAGTGCAATTCGATACGAACTTTCCGTTCCGTGGGTGTTTGATGACGATGGCAGAGAAGAAAAAACGCCGATGCTTCGGTGCTAATTCGTGCGGATTGCATTTTTTATCGGTTTCCATACAGTTGTACGGCTTCATTCTTTTGCTTCAGAATCGCTTCATTGGTTTAGTTTCAGAATAGCTGCGTTGTAATTAATTTCACAGGTGTCGGGCTAAGGTATGGTTTTCGACTTCTGAGAAGAACTGCGTTGACTTTTATTTTATTACTTCCTTTAACAAGGTAGTATAGAGAGAATCTTAAGAAAGGTCTTCAGAAGGCTCGTAAAAGCTGTGACATAAAAATGGTCCCTCTTCATGCCACAGCTTTCCTGGCTAGAAAACTAGCAGACTGGCTTGGTCAAGCTAGCCATGGTGTTAGCTGGCCGTCTTCCTGTTCATTTTCGTGCATGTTGGGTGTTGCTTTTCATTTTCTTTTTATTTTCATTTCATTTTTTTATTTTTAAAGTTTGTCTTGGCCTTTTCTTTGGCTTGGCATTCCCTTAGCAATATTACATTACTATTACAATATAATATAAATTACTTCTTCGAAAACTGCCTCTTGTAGTACCTACGCAGCCGCTTTGCTGTCTTCGGGCTCGGTGTAGGTGCGCCTATTTTTTTGGTTCCCGTTCAGATTCAGGGCGCCATTCTCTGTTGTCCATAATTTCAGTGGGGCCCATTACTGGTTATGGACCGCATAAGGGTTACTACCTTAGGCCAGTCGTAACTTTTACTGCCTTACCTGTTATCCTACCCTGATGGGTTTTCTTTGATCCTCCTATACATGCACAATTTTTATGAGATTAATGGGCAAGAATGGACCACTGCTAGCTGAACTGAGCCAGAGTCAACCAGCCAAGTCTCACTAAGAAATGAAGCCCAGGCTCTTGCACCCTGCTGGATTTCCTTGCAATGCACAATGCATGCACCCTCTAGGTGAAGATATTTTTTGGATGTTTCGTTTTGTTCTGCGAGACATGTATATGTAGAAGTCACTCATTTGTCCTTTCACCATGTCCAGTGCTAAATAGATCCAGTGGTTCCTCCAGACAGGACAGTTAACATTCTTAGTTTCCCCAAACTAAGCGGTGCTTGCTTGCTCTGAGGCAATCTCTGCCTACTCTGAATACAAGTTCACCTTAATCTTGATTCCTCATAGTTTGAGGGCATCAAATTAGGTCTATATCGGTATTTCTACCAATCACACTTTCTTCGAAGGACTATTTATTATTATTATTTATTTAGTTATCCATTAAATATTTTGGAAGTGAGAATTCCGTCCATGAAATGGAAAATATCTCCATTCAACGATTCGCTGAATGATTTCTTCTACCCACTTCGTGAATCTCATCATCATTTCCAGTTGAAAGCTATTTTATTGACTGCTGGAATTCCCAGGATGAAGGAAACGATAAACATCGAATTTAGAATTTTCAATGACATCAACAAAAATGCCATGCACATTTTTGATGATAGCTGCTCTCACATAATCGGCTGGCCACAGGAACTCATTGTATGGGCCACCCACTCATTCAATATACCACTGCGATCTTGAATGGAGGTCGAATGCGAGGCGCATCCCAAAGACGGGGTTGACTAACAGCAGAAAGTGTATTCTAATTCCTACTTTGAACCCAAGGTGTGATAGGGGTGGCATATTTAAAGCAAAATGTCAGCGTTTCTGTGCAAAGTTAAATACATTTGAAAATATTATATTATAAATATTATGTATTTAAATCAGAAATAAGCTAATCAAAGGATAGAAACCAGATTTCGTAGTATAAATGCAAATTAATCGGACAGAAAACGAAACGCTGCAAAATTATCTACTCCTACTCAAACATAAATTCATCGCAATGCCATGGAATGCAATTGAATTTTGCAGCGTTTCGTTTTCTGTCCGTTTCATTTGCATTTATTTGATTTTATTCTTTCGTTCATTTTCCGTCAATGATTTATGATGTTTCGCTAATTTGACAGCTACGTGTTACTAGACAAACAGTCTATCGCCGGCTGCTCGTGCAGGAACCGCTTTTTCCCTGCTGTATCGTTTCCTTCCGGTCATGATTTCAGTTTTCTCGAAACTCATTTCCACAGTAATCCACTAGAAGCCTGGCAAATTAAACCAGCCTCTACAAGCTCCCAGGTACAACGACTGCTCGACAGCTCCCATTTCAGCATGACTACATCTAGCAGGGGTGGGGTTATAACATTAGATGATCTGATCCATTGTCTCATTTATTTGTAGTGGACCATTTCAAGGCGCTTTTGACCCCCATCCCTTGTTCTCCCTCGCCCTACCCTATGACTCCTGGCGAGCAGAATCCCAGCACTGGATCGGCTGCCGAGACGTACGGGCCACCGAGAAATTTGGATTTTTCTCATGATTCTCGGGAAGGTAAGGGGTAGTCTGTGCTCAGTGCCACAACTGCGCAATTCAAAGTGATGTGGATCAGGGGTGGATCAAGCTCTGCCTAGGCTATACCGTTCCTGCTTCCTTTCATTAATATTATTTCTACTAATCTGAAACTGTTTTTTTTAAAAACTTGTAATAAACCAGTGTGACCTCATGGTGATTCAGATGCTTGTGCAATCTTGTTGGGCATCGAATACAAAGCGAGTCTTGGTAGGGTATCCAGAAAATGAGCGGTGAGGATGGTAGGGAACTTACATGATCTCAACACCAAAATTCTGTGGGTTGAGGGACCACATGGTCTTTCTTGGTTACGAATGGGAGCCTCAAACTTATTCACACCTGAGTATAGGGTCCATGCTCTTGGAACACATGACTCGCACGGTTGCCAGATCATACTTTGTTTTCAAATGTGAACCCACCATTTTTCTTATTCCCAAATAATTTCAAGATAAAAAAGGTACAGCTGCACTCCTGTCTACAAGTGATAACGCCCGGTGATTTCCACTGATAATCAGCTCCTTCCGTACATCACGTGAAACCTCTCACGATTGCAGTAATGCTCAAAAATTTGGCGTTGTTTTCGTAATTCTTCAACAAAATCAACTCATTCTATCGATTGCTTGTATTCATGCACGCGAGCTTTTTCTCTGAATCTCTTTGTTCTCCTTTTTTTCGAATTAGAATTCCATTGTTTCAGATCGTCGTTACGGCAATAATCACATGAATGACGGCGACAATCAATGTGGCGACGTCAACGGCAGAGACGACGCTGGAAACGGCACAGCATCGGATTCTGATGCCATCTTCAGACTGCCAAATCGAACACGTGTCTCATTTCGCATCAACGCCTACGTAAGTTTTATGATTATTGTTTTTCATACATTTGAAGCCTTTACGGTTCGTTCTCTTCGGAGGTTGATGCAAGATAATCTTCGTGAAGAGTAAACCTTGTGTTCTACATGACTTCCAGCTTCATCTTCAACTTTCGTCCTTCCGACAGTCAACGGAGGATCAGAGTTGAATAAATAAAATTCCTAAAATTATTCGTAATGGTCATCTCTGTTTTGAAAATGGTTGTGATTCTCAGACTTTTGCTTGCGATACCGATTCGACGGTCCCAGAAGGGCAGATATCTTTCTTTACCTGGGCGGGTATTGGTTTTGAAAGCATACGGAACCGTATATGTGGGTAGCCTCCCCCTCTGGTGCCACCGCCTTGACCTAAGATAATAACGAACTTTTAGGATAAAAATAATCAGGTACTGGTATATAACGAACCAGGATATTCAAAAATTCATCATTACCGTATGAAGAAGTACCCATATGCATGAATCATAAACCAGATGTGAAATGCATGCTATTGAATAACAGTTAATATAATCATCTGCTCATCTGTGTTTCCTTGATCATCGGTTTACTCCTCGCTGGAGGACCACGTAGCAGATCATACCTTTTGTCTATAGCTTTCGCAGGGAATTCTAACTATCGGGTTGAAGACCTCCCCTAGTTCTATTGGCGGAATCCAATCGGTAATCGCCCTGACCGAACGGACTCTGCAGTATCGCGTTATGTGATTCCAGCCCACCTGGTCTTCGATTCCTTGGCCGCGTCGATGCCCACAATGTAATTGTGGACAGGTTTCATTCCCCCAATCCTGGAGAGGCCTTCGATACTGAGGTGTTGAGAACCTCCATATCAGGAAGAACCACAAGTTAAGAGAGATGGAGCTTCTTCATTGCAGTTGGGGAGTAAGAAGGACCGCTCAGAAAGGCTGGAAAGTCGAGGTAAGCAAAACAGCCCGTTTGTCCCTTCTGCTGTTCAGTGTTCTCATAATCCCACTCAGGGAAAGTACGTGGGGAGTGGTTTCTAAATCCCAGGTGGAAGACACTTCCTTGTTCAAATGTGGAAGGCATTGGGCGAATACATGAATCAACTGTTAAAGCACACCATACTGTCACAGTTGCACGGCAGCCCTATGTACACCGTATAAAGAACTTCCACCTGGGATTTAGAAGCGACTCCACACGTACTTTCCCTGAGTGGGATCATGAGGCTCTCAAACAGAATCGCAGGATAAGCAAATGCATCCAGCAGAAGGGCCAAACGGGCTGGTTTGCTTACCTCTGGAAAGTCTTAGGATCATAGATATCATACAACAGGATACGGTCTTTTAGAAAATCAGGCCAGAGGGGTTGCAAAATTGGAGCTCAACATAGCAGCGAGGTATGAAGTATATTCATCTCAGCACCGCAGTTCAGGATTTCCCTCCTCACAGATAGGGGGAGGGGAAGGGGGTATTACTATCCGTAGGATCGTTGTGAATGATGGGCTGAACCTCTGTCCATTGAAAATCGGTAGAGAGTAGAAAAGGGTTCTGAAGTATTTCGTTTAAGTGTTCGGTAATTCCACCTCTTTAGAGTGGAATTGGACGTTCCCAGAAAACCTGAAAGCTCTTGAACTTCAAGGTTGCGTGCAACCCCTGAATAAGCTCTGCTTGTTGCAGCGCCTTAACAACCCTAAACGGAAGTTAAATGAGGAAATTTTCACTTCTCATAAGCTCTGAATAGCTGCACCTCTGTTATTGCAAAGTTGTCCGGAAGTTTTTAGCACTTGTCAGGGGTTCGTTACCACCGTTACTACTTCACTTGCTAAAATCGAGAAACAGGAAGCATCTCCCTTTCCTAACCCACCGATCGGATGGACTCCTTTTTCTTCTTCCCAGCGTGTTTATCACGTGCCCTCGAAAGGTCCACTATTTCTGTCAGCTGTCTCCATCCTTCTATCTATGGCATCTTCCGCGGTTCTTCTTGCTGTGACGAAGTCCTTCCTGATCACGCACCGCTCGCTACCCCTCCTTGGGACTCCTGGCGGTCGTTTTCCTTGAGACTCACATTTCACTGTATCCCTTATGGGATGATCCTAGGGCCTTTTCAGTGCGTGCTCGTACCATCGTACACGCCCCNCCCCTCTCTCATCTCCGATTGGGCTGGGGCTGTTTGCATGACCGCCGTGACGTCATCTTTTCTGATTCAGTGCAGTCGGATGTCTAAAGTTTCAAAAAGAATGGGTTCCACAAGGGTGGCGACTTGCGGACAAAACTTCGGCCTTGGACGGGACTCGAACTCGTACTCGTGCTTTCCGGGCACCGTGCTTTTTTTCCTTTACATTACCGGAAGCCCGCTTGCCCTCGCGTTCTGGATGTAAGAAATAAAGAGGTCGGAGCCCGAGAAGCATAAGTACGGGTTCGAGTCCCTCCCGAGAAAGAAGTTTTGCCCACAATTACCAGCAGTGCGTGGACTTCCGCATCGCGTGCTGCGGTGATATAACAACAGACAACAAAACATCAAGTCAAACCTCGACCTCGGAAAGGACTCGAACCCAAGTCAAAACTAGGAGTAGGTTCCTTCTATTCCTCCCAATTATTGGAAATATCTTCGAGTTTTGCAAAGTATATGGTCCCATCGATTATAACGATGAGTAGTTGTAATGCAATGCAAGTATTCATCGAATACAATTGAAATTGTCTCGCGAAACCGGCTCCTATTAAGGAGATTTCTGATTATTATTACAATGCCTTTGCAGTGCAGTGCCTTTTAAGTGATTTATTGGTAAGTATTGGTAACACTTCGGTAGGGTTGAACATTTGGAAGTGTCGACGACAAAAACGCAACGGAGATCCATAAATTTTTCTTGTTTAGTATGGTATCTGTATTAACAGTTTCAAACTTTCTCGAGTTCGGCCCTGAAATTCTCAAAGTAAAATATTCTTTAAAAGTTTGTTTCTGTCCCTCGGATCATACAATCTTCCGCACTCCCTTTTTTGTAGATTGTAAATATTTCTATACCTATACAGTTTCATAATTTTTTAGTTTTGTTTTAGTGCTATGTAGATTGTTGATATTTTACATTTACTTTTTTATCGTTTAATATGTAGGCGAGATGCTGTTTTTTGGATGGAAACCGAGTTTATGGCGCATTCCAAAGGTTGAGACAACATGCATCACTTCCTTCAACTTCCTAGTTTTAGTAATTCGAGAAATTTTGCACCTCTCGGTGCAAACTGTTTACTTATTTATATTTTTTCGTTGTTAATTATTTACTCAAATATCTCCAAAGGCGTGCCCCGTTTACTACAAGAAAAAGCTATGAAAAGGCAAAACGTTTTTTCCTACAGTACCTTCTTCGATTAGGTCGCCTAAGCTTTTCTGTGGATTGTATTGAAAGTAAATGGCAAAGGGGGTTCAGTGTAAAGGGCCGGCATGCATTCCAATGACATTCTCCGTCAGTCACGGACTGTCTGACTCATGAAAGCATGCGATGAGTCGCACTCCGAACACGCACTTCCACTGAAGCCCTTTTGTTTTCTCGGGTGGTACCTTACGCACCACTTCTTCCTTTTCACACTCTCGCCTCGCGCCTCATGCCACTTTACGATATTACTGGCTATCTTCTGGCTGTTTCTTCAAATTTAGGTGCCAACAAATAAGTAAACAGATAATTTGAATAATTTGATGATTTCTCCACTCAGAATTATCCTCTCTCTTGTCTCATATCTTCTTTCCAGGATTGATCAAAAATGATAGAACTTTTTGGAAAAATAAAAATCCTGCTGCGTTCAGAAATAGCTGCTAAGACCAGAGGGTACCATCAACCAGGTTTATTTACTTACTTATTCATTGCGGACGTAAATAGAGGTTCCTGTAAGACAGCGAAGAATAGCCATGATCAACAAGTCTGTCTTACTCCGGTTTTCACATCGTTAACATCTTATCAACAATCATTGATGAGCCACATGTGACTTTGACCGGCCTGTGAATAATCCTCCCAAATATTCATGTTCTAAATGAAAAAAATCCGAAATTCCTTTTTTATTTCCTATTAAAGTACATATTCTCACATATTACTGGAATCGAGCAGAAGCTGTCGACATTCCAGTAGAAAACCCACGCCCCAAAGTGGTAGTATCTCTTCGATTTGGGCAAAATGGAAAAAGGGCATTGGTGAACTGGAA
Organism: Haemonchus placei; assembly: GCA_900617895.1. Lineage (NCBI taxonomy): Eukaryota > Metazoa > Nematoda > Chromadorea > Rhabditida > Trichostrongylidae > Haemonchus > Haemonchus placei. Next base: position 8,961 of record UZAF01018266.1, on the reverse strand, counting down.
ACATTAGGGATAACATGATCTACAGGAAGTAATGTATGCAGAGCGGCAAAGGTCGGCTAGCGTGAAGTGGGGCCACTACAGCACTATAGCGCACGTGTCCCGTGGAAGAAATCTTTGATCGAAAGGACTGAAGTGTTCACTTCTTCAATTTTCCCACGCCTCAAGATCGTTCACATGTAACCCTTAGACCCCCTTGAAAACCTCTCCAAAAAAAAAACCTTGATTTCCGTAGTAGCTGGTCTCGGTAGGTCACCACACACCAGATCACCGGTTCGCACTCGCACTCAAAAAAGTCACTGAGGTTCTGAGTGGCATTTGAAACACTTGGCGCATCCGGGCGGAAGAATTTAGCGGAATCAAGCCTAATCGGTCGCTTTCGGATGCGCCACGTGTTTCAAATGGGTCATTTGTTAACACTGCTGTTTGTGTGGACAATAAGGCGGGTCCGGGAAGTGGCCGTATAATGTTTGGACTGACCTGATACCCTTCCATTGATCCGTGTACATATTGGTCTCCGATGCGGCCGAACCGGGCCGTTCAGTTCTCCCTTTTCCAGTTTGTTACCAGTTATCGATTCCTGACGTTTCTTAATGTTTGCCAGTTAGTGTTGCTTTGACAGAAAAAGGAGCAAATGGCTGTGTCCACTCTGTGATTAGCTCGGGGAGCCTCACTGAAGCTGAAGTCATCATTTTCCTTGACCTCCTCAGCTCTAAGATTTTTGGTAACATTCTGATGTTTAATGTGCAGGACTTAGTTATTTGTATGCTCGACAGATCTTCTTCTGGGATGCGCCATGCCTTCGACATCCATCCAAAGTCTAAGGAGGATTTGAGTGAGTATTTTGAATGTTCAGTAACTGCTGAGCTAGAGGGGAGGAAGCGACTGTTCTGGTACAACAGTACGGGTCCAACGCAAGGTAGCGGAATGCGGAGATTTCGGTCATTCGGACGGATTTCAGTTCACAGGCACGCTTGCGGTGGAAGCCTCCGTTGGTACTGGCTTAACTTTTTTCTGCCCATCTGGGCAGTTATGGAATTCGGATATAATTTCACTTGGGCGGCTAATTGGGGTTTGGAATGGGATCCGATTAGCCGACGTTCTTTAGCCAAAACGATTTGAAATCGTCATCGAAATCGCTAGCAGTGATTGATGACCGTTTCACGCCGATGAGGCTGAGGAGCTCCGGTTTGCGGGCACAGTAATTGCGATTGTTCCAAAGCAAAAACGAGCTTATGCCTACTAAGCCTCCGTGCTTGGTTAGAGATGCTAAAATTTGAACGCTATTGTTCCCAGCTACCGTAACCTAGTTCCTTCTAAGACGGACTCGCTGCTCATTGTTGTGGGACTTGTTTAGATGCCCCTGCAGCAGCGGATCTCGTGGAGACTTCTCGCCAACATCGTCCTAGATCCTTGCCGATAGTCGAGGCACCGGGTCAGGGCGAAAAAAATCGGCTGATTGATCGAGAGAGATTGATCATCTGCTAGTTGGCCTGCTCCCACTGGTGTTTCCGCCCAGACTCTTGGACGTTCTGTACAACATCGTTTTAAACTGTTCCGGTTTTCATTCTCATCTCTGTTGGCTCTATAATCCTTCACAGAATAGATACAGAACCCGGACCGTTGACGATGCTTAAACAATTGTTCCCCTCTGAACCTTTCTTTTTTGAACCTTCCTGGGGAGATGTCAACATTGATTGATTCCCTCATCAAGATGCAGCCACTCATCCAGCTCATCTTCAAATTTTTCCATCCGTTTGATTGGGTTTGGTATTTGGCGAAAACTAACAAGAAGTAGTGGTCACGGTAGCTCTTGAAAACGCTGTTATGGGCTCTGCTTTTTGGTGAAGTTGGTTTATTACTGAAACTGATACAGTAGTAACTAATGGCTACAAGTTTCTGAAGGCCATTTGGATTGGGTGGAGCGGTTAAACAGTCATTGTATGTTCTCTGGCGACAACTATCCATTTGTAGACGACGGAGTCCCATTCAATTGTCTCCGCAATCCTCTACGGGTGTCGAGGGCATGGTGGCATTGCAGTAGTGGGCTCCTTCTTCGTTTTCGGGGAAGTTTGCCTCAATGTCTTCGTTTTTTTTTCCATTCGGGAAAGATTATTTCCAAATCCATTCGGGAAGAGGTTATTCCCCTGCAAAATCAGTCGATATTGCTGAAAACAGTGTGTCTCAGACCAAATCGGACCCGATACGGTCTTTGTTTGCATTCGTCTTTAGCAGATTGTTTTCGTAGGGGGTCGAATACATCTGTACTAATGTTATGCAACCCCCATCATCATCACTGAAGTCGTCGTCCAACGGGGGGGCGTATAATAAGAGAAGCGAAATAGTTGGTGGTAGTTTCAGCTTTCAGCCCCCGACGCTCAGTTATGGAACCAGTTCTCCCCCAGCTCATAAGAGATGATTCCTTTTGCGTAGATATCCTTCTATTGAAGTATGCCCATTTCAAAAAATTAAATGGCTTCTAGCTGGCTTCCTTTGGCTGCTTCGTAGTCGTAGCCCGCTGTTTGTATGGATTCCTTCTCGTGTTGTATAATTTAGCTACTACCAACAATTCTCAAAGTAAGTCAAGGTCGTGGCGCATCCCGGACTCACATTGTTCAATGTCAAAGTTTTTCAGATTTTATCACCTATTTACCATGAATACTATTTAAATCAGAGATTCTATCATTCAAAGAGGCTAGATTTTAGCAACTGAGCTTCCAATTTTCGTTCTTTTTTTTAAATCCGTGAAAATTAAGTCCCCCGAAAGTCGAACCTTAGAACCTGCATCAATAAGGTTTGGTTTCGGTTGTAATCTCATTTTTTTGTAGTTTGTTTGCTTCAACTTGTGTTTGGTTATTTTTGAGAGCGGAAGAGCTTCCATAACTGGTCAGCGGAAGAGAGGAGTCTTTCGACATCGTGTCACAGTAATGCGGACTATGGGTCCTGACTCGAATGTCTGCTGGTGACGGAGGGCAGCTTTGGATTTATCTTTGCCATGAACATAACTCTATGCATCGCCCTGAAGAGGTTTTTTCTTGGTCGTCGGGTATCTTTAAGATTTAACCTGAGCCTACTGTATCACAAAATCCGCGGACTGCAAAACCTGTGTCGTGCCCCGAACAACAACGTCACGCCATTGCAGAATGTTCTGGTCAATGACTCTCATTACGGCGTTTCTTGCAGAATGACTNTGGTAAGTGGGAAGGAGAGAAGTCTTTCGACATCGTGTCACAGTAATCCGGACTATGGGTCCTGACTCGAATGTCTGCTGGTGACGGAGGGCAGCTTTGGATTTATCTTTGCCATGAACATAACTCAATGCATCGCCTGGAAGAGGTTTTTTCTTGGTCGTCCAGTATCTCTTATATTTAACCTAAGCCTACTGTATCACAATGTCCGTGGACTGCGAAATCTGTGTCGTGCCCCGAACAACAACGTCACGCTATTGCAGAATGTTCTGGTCAATGACTCTCATTACGGCGTTTCTTGCAGAATGACTGCTGTTTCGCAGAAGAAGAGATAAGCGAGCGATTATTGATAATTCATCAAAAGTTTTCTCCATACGTCACACCGAGGTGTTCAGATAATACATCATTGCTTTTTCTCCTCGGAAAATTTCCCCTTCTAAAGTACAGCCATCGTTGAGTGACACGTTAGCAGCCAACTGTCTTCTCCAGTATGATTACGTAGGGTGGTCTGATCATTGCAATCAACGAGGATTGGCTTTTTCGAAAAAATAATCAGCTTACCAGTATTCTTCTAGGGAATTATGATTTGTGATAGCTATTTACCATATCCATCCACAAATAGAAGTGTAGAAAAGAACAGTTGCCTTTCCAACAACGGCAATTAACTCGGTAAATTGCTTGAAGTGACGATTCTTGAGAGTTTGATTTTTGGACGAGTTGCAGCGATCAGTGCGAGCAATTGCAACACCGTGCTTGCAAGTTTTATGATTAGTCGGGTGTGAACGAAGATAGCAACCTTGAAAGGCTCCTGGTATAAAGTCCGCTTGATAAACTCGGAAGCAGAGGTGGTCGTATAAAAGAAGCTTTACTTTTGTACCAGGTGTCGTCGGTCACTGCCCCGGAAAACTAGATCTTACGCTGTTTGTCCCCTCTTTTTTTGCCCCCTGCCCTCCCCGGGGTTGGCTGTATCCATGAAGATCAGAACCGCTGTACTGTCAAAGACTACATTGGTTAAGCTCGGGTAATTGGAGACTGACTTCAAGAATAAGTGGCTGATGGCTTGTAAATCTGAGTCTTATGGACGAAAGGACTCCCTTCTTTTTCTTTGCAGAACATAAATCCTTTACAGGTCGCTGCTTCTGTACGTTTTTGCTCCTCCTTTCGTGTACAGCATCATTTGCTGCTACCTTGACCTCCGAGAAATCCAACTTGGTCTCGTCCTCCCTCATCTCTTCTTCGAAGCTCCGTGTGGATGTAGCTGGACCCAAACCGGAATCCCCATCTCAGGTCTTTTAGACGATTTCTTTCCTACATTTGATTTGGTTTGAATAGAAATAAACATCGGTTGAGTGAGGGGTATTTGTGCCGAAAGGACTTGCTGAGCAAGTTGTTTTTGTCGTCAAAAAGGTCGTCTTCTCCTTCTTCCATTGTGACTCACTTTCTGCTGTATGAATGTTTCCCTTCCCGCACCCATACCCAATGTGCTGTCTGATAAGAAAACGGTTCTTTTGTCAGCTCTGTCTTCCCAGTTGTGCTGTACTATTAACGAGCCAGACTTTTTTGCTAATTGTGCAAGCTTGTGCTTTTGAAAAACATTCAATCACTTGCAGCATCCAGGCCGAAGGCACGTGCATGGCGTAACCTAGCAAGGTTTTTTAGAACTGAGTTTTACGGCTGGCTTTTGCGACCACAGCATTTTTCGCACCTGGAATATCCACTAGTAAACGGAAGGAAAGCCAAAATATTTGGCTGAAGGGTCAATTTGATAGCTTCCCCTTGAAATATTCATTCCCTAGAGGGTGGATGGCTTTAAACTCGGTTTGAGTACCTTTTAGATGGCTCTGATTACTAGTCGTCCCAGGTCAGCAAGGGAAAGAATAACGCCTTCCCGGTGAATTCCCGAGCGGAGCTGCACCATCTAATGGTGATCTATCAAGAAAATGTCAAGTATTGAGATTTCCCATCGAAGAAGTTTTTTAAGGAGTTTTATAGCTGTGAGCTCGAAGAGTTTCTTATGTGGCCCACATTAATAGTTATGGAGGTCTTTCAGATGACGAATCTCACTGTTCTGGCGCCGGATGATGTCGTAAATTGCAGTGAATTAGCTTCAATATAGGCCAAAATTGCGCAGTTCCACATCGTTGACCTCATTTTTTCATTTTGTAGTTGGAGTTTTAGGGTGTCACGTTATGAAACCTTTTTTGTTATCAGAATTCACATTCAAGCGAATGATATATGCCCACTCGGCTTTCGATTTCATTTCTCCAGCTTCGAGATTAGGGCTACTTCATGGCGTCAGTTACTGCTACGAGAATAAGCTTACTCTCTCTCAATACCTCCAAGACTAAGCGAAGAGCACATGGTTGTCTCCACTCTTTTAAATCCATCACCTCCATACATTTCGTAAATACACCACCGACTCTTGCTACATTTTTTTCTTTGGTTCACAGCTGCTGATCGTTTTGGACGCTTTCTGATCTGGGATCGGTCTCCTGACCATGCATATAGCAATGAGGCCGATTTTCGCCTAATTATTGAACAAATGGTCCATGGGCGGAGATAGCGTAGTGATAGGTGGCGCATTATCACACATGCATGGTCACGGATTCGAATTCCAGGTCGATACCCGCTTAGGCCAACCATTCCTCCGAGGCCGGTTCACCAGCTTGTCTACCCTGAAGTCTCATCGGTCCTCATGCTATCTGTCGCTCCGCCATCGGCTCCCGATGAGTTTTTCTAAGGATTTCATTTGGGAACGGATTAAAGTGGACTGGGTAATGTAATGTAAGCCTGAGGTATGAAACGTCTCCCTTACTTGAGGTTATCTTATGCCTTTGCGTAGCAGTATTCTCGGTTTCCTATGTCATTAATTTAGGTAAGCAAGGGTTTTCTCGAAGTTTTTCATGATTTGTCATTTCATTTTTTCGATTTCTCTTCATTTTCATTTCTAATTTGTGAGCAGAAAGCGTATCATGACGGTAGGGTAGGTAGGATTCTACTCACCATTTGAGATCAGCGGGGTAGAAATTACTATCTACCCCAGACAAAAGTCGATAGTAACACAATGTCCTTCGATAGTCGATAGTAACACAAAAACGTCCCCCTCCCGTATCGGCGTTGCCTTTCATTGTACACTAAACCCTGATTAAAGGATGAATGGATGAATCATCGCTGGGGTAACCGGTTACCACTGGGTGCGGGTGGGTGCTGGGAAGAAGACGATTAAAGTTGTTGTCATTCGACAAAACTTTTTTCTGTGGCTCATCACTTGTTTGTAAAAGTTCCGTGTAAACAGTAGGCTTACGCCGTAAAGAATAGTATCGATTGATTATTGATCATTGATTAATTACTGATTAGTGATATGTCAAGAGGAGGAATCTTTGGTTTGTTTTCGAAGAACTGAACTTGACCGTTTTTTTCATGGAAATTAGATTCAATGAATTTTGATAAATATACATTTTCGGGTTCGTCGTGACGGGTTTTGAATGTGACCGAAGCAACCCCCTTCAGAACCGGTCCGTGTCGGGGGTGTTGGCAGAAAGGCAGATTCGAGGCCTCACCCATCATACACTTATAGAAATCGAACTTTTTCTCACCTTCACCTTCGATCGATTTTATTGATCAAACCCCATTCAGGAGTTGATGGGGGGTCTTATCGACGGGATTGACACACTACTAGAGAGCCTACTGATTAGGGTTTAGGGCCATAGTTCCGGCACACGCCCAAGTTTATGATCCATTGTGGCCTGCCCACTCGATTAGACCACCCCGTCGATCTACATTGTGACCATTCTCATACGTCAGCCCGTTATCAAACGATGAATAGCGCAGTTGTCGTCTTTTCTGTCCCCCCTATTGATTGATGTTCCGAGTGTCGTTTGTCGATTTGTGCCACCGTTTGTCATGTGTTCTTTATTTACTTTACGGTTTTTTAAAGTGAAATACGTTTTCATCGAGTTCCTGAAAGTAACGGGTTGCATTTGTAACCCCCCTCCCCGTTGCCATTTCGCTACCTCATTAAGTTGGACCATGACGTTAAAGATGTTCCTTGAATGAGTTTAACTGGTAAGTAAGAGTAAGTGTAACACCCTTCCACGAGATTCGGTTCCAAAGAACAATTTTTATCTTATTGATAAAAAACGTTGACGAATGGGGTGTCGCGTTGCATTTTTAGGTGATGACGGCATCCTACGAAAAATTGTTTCAAAAACTTTCAGAAAAAAGTACTTTCCTACATCTTGAAGATATTCGCTGTTTTATGCTAATTGTTATATTGCTATTTTATTTTTGATTGATTTTTCTTTTTGCTTTACTTTTCTTTTTATAGCGGAGCCTTTGTTCTATTCCCAGTTGTAGACAAACTATTGAAGCACCCTGTAAGCAGTAGTAAATAAATAGATTTATTTACTGTTATAAAATTTGATTTCAAAGTACGAACACCGCCATTTTTCGAAAAAGGCTGATGAGAAGGATATCAAGGATTTTTGCGTGAACGCAAAGGTAGTAGTAAGAATTTTTTTGAATTTTTTCATAATTGTCTGTACATTCTCTCTATTCAAAATGACTTAGCTGATTCTCCTTTCTTGTTCTATGTTTATTATGCTGCTAAGGCGAACGCAGTAAAAACAATATTCTAAAATCAATGTAATACTCCGTGCGAAAGAAAAGTAAAAGCAGCAGACAAACGAACTAACTAATACGAAAACCACATAACACATAATGCAACCTCAACCCAGATACTGGACAAAGACACAAGTATGGATTCAACCGATCAGTCTCAGAAAGCTAGGACAGCTCATACTTGGTTAGGACCACTGTCATGTTATGCTTGAACATATTCAATCAGATATTTGGTTACTTCTATGTGTAAACTGCCACCTCTAAAGCGGAAACTTCTGGCTCTAATATTTGTTCTAGGCCCAGGAAGCATAATCTTAGCCTGTCCACCTCTCCTTCGAAAATCTGCTATATTGTAATCATCAAAGGAACCAAAATCATTGTACAGAAGTTTGTGGACCGTACACACATCAAACACCTTGCGTCGTGATTCCAATGTTGAGAGCTCAAGATATCTATTACGAATGGAGGTTCTAGGAATACCAGAATAGAAAAGGCATCTACACCGGAAAAGCATTTAACGCATGAAATTATTTTGTCCTTCTCTTCCCTAGAGGTCTTCTTATTGAACGGTCCTCTTGAACCTCTTATTAACCTAATTGTCAATCGAATCAAAATCCTGGAATTCAATTCGAGCACCTTAAAATAGAGATCGATCGTTCCAAAACTTTTTTTTCGAGGGTTTTCTCTATAACTTCTGCTCGCAGCCAGAGGTTCTCAATAAAACTGAACCCGGACTTGAAGCGTAATTTTTTTTGCGGTCATATCAATAACATGCTGAGCTTACGAGTTTAAATTCAGCTTGAGATAGTTATAGGATTGCTGGTTATTCTTCCTTTTAGAAATCTAAGAAAAGTCAATCTGGGACAGGCGAAGGGGTGAAAATTTAGTGGGAGGGAGGTGGGGGGGCACCCATCCGAAGGTCAATATATCAGGAAAATGAACTCAGTCTAACGTGTTGGTGCTTGTTATATTAGCACTGTATCGGATGCGTGGAGGATGATGGGAACCGACCACCTTAGCTCTTTTATGCGGTTTCAGCTAAGGAAATTAAGTTTCCCAAATGAGTCCATGTAGGGTAGGAGCACCTGGGTGGCTGGAATGATTACCTCGTGCAAAAAAAGAAAAAGAAAAAAGAAAGAAAACTTGCCCACCGCGG
>UZAF01018265.1:6072-16412 GCA_900617895.1 Haemonchus placei | reverse complement strand
CGTTGACAGTTATTTGTTGATGTTTATGGTGTTTAGTTTTCAAGGTTTTCAGGGCGTTTTTAATTTATTGCCATTTATAGTTGTTTACCTTTCGGAAAAATCTTATTAGAATAGTTTCAGATCCGATTTATAGTTGTCGCGTGGCCGGCAACATGGATCTCGAACGAAGTCTTCCCAATCTAAGCATCGATGATATGCCATGGCGGTCACAACACGATCAACCTCAACAGGTAATCAATCAGATGCTTGATTTTTGTCATTTTACTTTTTTTACTATCTATTTACTAGTTTCAATCATGTATGCCAAGTTCTCTATGCAATTCTTACTCACATGAGTACCTTTTCGCGTTCCATCACTAGTCTTTATATCCTTGCACCTAGTACAAGTAAAAGAGCTGTTACACAGAAATTGGGTGGTTGATAAAGTTCCCATTGGTTTTGTTTGGACTGTTATTGACAAGGTCCAAGGGGAAAGACATCCGACGAACAAGTCGCTCTGAAAATTGTTGAAGATCGGAGAGTTTGTGCCGGTTTTCATTCGTGCACGTGCAGGAGCACGATTGACAAACGTTGAGTACGTCAGAAGTACGGGTGTGTTGTAGGTAGATGTAAGTAGTCAGTGCTCATTGTATTGTACAGCTTCCGTCTGTCTCCAATAAAAGTCACGTAGCGGTTGTGACGCGACGATGATGAGTGACTGACTGAGCGGGTGGGTCGCGTTGTCTGGCGATGGTGGGCTCTTTGTAAACCTGTTCAGGGTTCTCTATGTGTGAAGGAGGGGGGAGAGAGAGCGGCGGCCGGCCGGTGGCGGTCGAGTTTCTTCTTCTTCTTGTTCGCCTTCGCCATCATCATCATCACCACCGCCGCCACCACCACCACATCGCCGCGCAGGTCTCCACCATCGTCGCGCCGCCGTACGGTAGCCCACCATTCGCATACGCGCGGCGCGTGGTGGTCTGGCTCTCTCAAAACGCGGCCAGTTCTCGACATCATCGATTCGTACGTATCGTATGATTCGCACGAAGCGGACACCCCCCAAAAAGCTCGACAACGGACGAGACACGTCGTGTTGCTGTCATCTTCGTTCACGGTCTAGTAGATGCACATGTTGAGACATTTGATAGTGAACACCCCTCTATACACAGAAATACACACTTTTATACTTATGTAGCAGTAAGCTTGCACATACACACATACCAGTACATATCCATGCGTACACACACACAGCACAAGCAGCGCCCACGCTAGAGAACACACTGGCGGCCGCAGCCCGCGTGTACTTTCCACATTGATTTCCTGCCCACTTTTCGTCGTCGTTTTATCGATCTCGCGTTTTTCCTCTTGTTTTCTTTGTGCGTTGGAGTTGATGCGTCGTGACTTCACATTGTTCTCTTCATGTGGTATCATCTTCAGAAGTTTTATACACGGTTAAAATATGCGCTTTTCTGCTTACCCTATACATTTCTATACGTATCGCCCATTCAAGGACATTTAGCTATTTCCTGTTTCATTCGTTTCGTTTTTAGGGGGTTTTGAAAGCTAGACAGACCCGATTTCAATGAGTCGTCCTTTATTGTGACATATTCAGTTGGTGTGGTTCAATTTTTATGGTGGTATATGCTACCCCTTACCCTACCCTCCATCCAGTACGTATCCAGTTGGTTACCGTTGCTAAGCTGACGTTTCTTTTCGAAACACTGATTGCCGTTCGTAGTAACTTGTTTCCAATGTGATTCGAGGGATTTTGAAATACCAGTAGGGCCTAAAGTCACATGACCTGGTCGCAGTCATTTTTTTGTAAACATTACCAAATTGTGAGTGCTTATAGGAATTGGGCAACGTGCCAATTGTATAATGTAACACTTTCATTTTAATCAATTCAATAATCTATGTATCTTGTGATGTTTTTCTTTTTTTTTTTGTTCGTCGAGTACCCGCCGCATGCTATCCCACCATCACATTGTTCGACGTATCGATTGTATCGTCGCGAACAGCAGAGACTCTTTCATGTGTGTGTGTGTGTGGGTCTGTTTGTTAGACCGAACGTTGTACCATCAAAATAGCAGCGTTTGAATTGTCTACTGTCTGTTTACTTCGTGGTCAGGTCAGTTTCGAAACTCTGCCGGCTTGTGAACTATCGAATTCCCTTCCACTGGGCCGCCACCAAGCTGTCAGCAACCCGAAAAAACTCGGCACTCTGCAAAATTCCGATTTTTCTCCGTTTTTTCTCCAAGCTTTGACCATTTTCTTCTTTCTTTCTTTTCCCGTCTATTTCCTATGATTCTTTTTCTCGTTCTTTTATACTCACATATTTTAGCCGTGGGCTTCCGGTATGCCTGGTGGAGGAGCATCAGGCGGTCAAGCTGGATGGGGTCACATGTCACCACAACAAATGCGTAATCCATGGCAAGATCCGAACGCACTCGGTAAGACCCTTGAAATTCGTAGTTTTTACTTTTCGATAGTATTTTTTCTTTGTAGATGCGATCAATTCCGGTTTATTTCTGTTTTAAATTGATTTTTTATGACGCCAATATTGAATACGATGGTTCATATTCGATCAATAAGAAAGACCCTTGGGAAATTGACAGTCTAAGATTAGATTCGATCTGGGATGAACTGGAAGTATGTGGGTGGTCGATCTTTGACGTAGGCAATGTGGTGGGAAGGTCTTGATTTTTGTCCGTTTCATCAGTTCCTGTTCTTTTGCCGTTGGAGGACGATTTGGATGTTTGAATTTCCAGGTTATACAAATAAGTTTTCTAAATTCTTAAAATTAAATGCTAACAATGCGTGAGCAGGAATCGAATCTCTGCTGAAGGGTCATGCTCGGTAATCGTCGATGGATTCTCTATTTTTTATATTTTCTTTCCTTATGTGTTTTTATTACTGTAGAACACAATCCCTTCCTAGTCTCTGATCAGGTGGCTGATTTTTAGACAAGTAGGGTAGTTGTGTTGGAGAGTTTATTCCAGGAAGTTTTTGGGTGATTCCCTTTTAATTAGAAGATTTTGCTAGAAAAGGGTCGTAGTGAAGATTTAGTCATCTAAAGTCTATAAACCTCGGTTTACTGAGAACTCAGGAGGTTTTGCTCAAAACTTTGAAACAATTATTTTTTAAATTGCCTTTGTTCCGGGTATGCCATTAAAAATATTTTGATTTCCGTTTTTTCAACTGGACTTTACTTGACGACTGATTTTTTTGGATTTCTAAATATTTCCCTTAGCAGAAAGAGGGTGTGACAGAAGTTCTGCCTTTTTTTGCAAATCAAATGCAAGATGTGTTTGCATTGTAATGTGTATTGTATGCCAATTATTTTGTTTATTTATTTATTTATTTATGATTTGTTTATTTCAGCACAAGGCGTAAATGATGCTCTGGGAATCGGCGCTACTCCTGGTGGTCAAGCAAGTTGGGGTGCGCCAATGGGAGCGGCACCAGGCGACTTCGGTGAGGCCGCGAAAATCTGGTCCGACCCTCACGTAGATCAACAGCAACAACAATTTAACCCCATGCACGGACATCATCGTAAGTAACGCTCTAGCACCCTTAATGCATGCATGATGATAGTGTGAGTTACCATTTTGGAGTATTTGTGGTTGGGCAAAATTGTTTGATGACGATGACGATAAATAATTTGGAATCATTCAAAAACCCCATCACCACCAAGGACGTAGTCAGTTTGTGTCGTTTGACGCGACCCATTTTGCTTTTCGTTTCTGTTTGCCTATCCCCCAAGGATTTCTGACTCTTAAGTAATGAAGAAGTTCAAATGGTGGATGGTTTTGTTCTTTGTCCTGTCAAATTCTGATCGCTTCAGTTTGTGTTGACGTAGTACTGCTCTATCGGTACAGTTAGAATTGTTACCTGTTATTCATTTAGTAAAGCAGCGTGTCGCTTTAGTTCATACTTTCCTATTGCTTCTGGTCCATCAGCTAGAAAGATGCCCTTCACCTATAGAGGGGACATCACACCTCCCAACCCCCTTTGCTTTACGTTTTCCTTTGGAGTTGCTGTGCTGTATCCCACTGTACCTGTGCTTTTACCATATATTTGTTCACAGCTACATGTTATACTTGTTATCATGTCGCACAAGTTAACTGGATTACATTTTTTAGGAGGCATGAACGGTATGATGGATCCGCAAGGTGGTAGTGATTGGATGGGTGCAACTCCGGGTCTTAACCAGATGCCATTATGGAGCGATTTACAGAAACAAGAACACGACGGTTATTGGAAACATCAGCAACAAGTAAGTCGTACACAGTAATTGTTCATACTCTCTTCAGTCGTTAGCTTTTCAGGCTGGAGGGTGGGGTGGACCACCAAGTGGTATGGGTGCATGGCCACCTCGTCAGATTCATCCGAATGCACCTCCACCACAACATGGTGGTCATGGACAACCACCACGAATGTTTGTTCAGCGGCCTCCTCAAGGTATGGTTTTCTGATTACTTCCTCTTATAGTTGCACTTGTATCAACATATTTTGTTTTTTATTTTTGAACTAATTACTATTGTAATAATTGTACTGTATGTATTGTATGTAATATAATTTCCCGTTTATAGTATGGGCGCCAAATGGCGGTATGATGGGTGGACCACCTGTTGGGAAACAAGCAATGCCATGGGATCAGCAACGCCTTACTGGTATGCCACGAGGTGGAATGGGACGAGGCGGTCCAGCCGGTGGTCGCTATCCTCCTGGTGGAATGGATATGAGTGTCCCTCCTCCAATTGATCTACCTGTAAGCTTACTTTAGTTTAAATAATATTCTTCGAGAGTATGCATTGTTTTATGTGTTAGTTGCAGCTGAGCGGAATGTCAGGAATGCGGCAAATGGCCCCTCCAAATGCAGCTGGTACGTGGAAACCCGAAATCGGTGTTGCCCCTAACGGGATACGAGGGCCAGCAGCGTTTGGTCAAGTGAGTTGCCATTTCAGTTGTTTACATGTTTACTTATCCATTGGTGCCGTATTGGGTGCCACTTGCAATTGTTTTTGCATATATGTATGTCGTTCCCAGATGGCCGCTCCTCTAATTATGTCTGGTAAGCCTCAAGCTGCCCCAAGTCAGTTCCCAATTGGTGGTGTGGACGATTTGATGTGGCACGATCCTAATGGAGATTTGAAGAAGTGGCAACGTGATACTGGTGTCTCATTGTGGGGTGATCCAGAAAAGAATAGTATGTTGATAAATTTTTTACCTACGTTACTATTTATTACTGTAACACGTTTGGTATTTTTTGTTGAAGATGAACGTACGGTACGCTTATGGGCGATTGGTGAAGCAGAAGAGGAGGATCTCGAAGTGTCATTGATGAAATGCCCCGTACCGCAGAAGAAGGTGGATGGAAGTGTTAGTCTAAATCGCTTACCCTGTGTCTATGTTTAGTAGTTGTAGAAACGGAATACTGTAGCTTAAAATCCCTTGTGGATTTTTGTTTCCGTATAAAGGTTGTTCTGCTGATGCGGTTATATGTTTAGAATGAAGATGGCTCAGCACGATTGCCATTTCCGATCCCATCCAAACGTCCTATAGTTGTGACCGGTTGGGGAGAACTGCCAGAAAACGATCCCAACAATCCTATAAAACATGGTACGAATATTGATTGGAATTGTTTTGGTAAAAGTGATCGGGTGAACGTTCAATATTTACCTTAGATGAAGCTCAACCTGGTTCCGGTAAATGGGGAGATCTTCCGTCACATACGCAACATGCAACTGACTCGCCATGGTTCTTGCCTTCTCAGCAACAGCCTCAACCATTCGCCCCTGAAGCTCCAGCATGGGGACAGCCAAATACGGCTGCAGCCCCAATGCCCCCTGGACCCTCTCAACCTCACACTCAAGCCGTTGCTGATCAATTGAAGTATGCGGTTGATAAGGTCAGAAACACAATCTGTTGAAGTTTTTTTATGTTTCAGTTTTCCCGGAACTTTTCATTTTTTACGAACTTTTCTTTTCTGAAACAGTAAGTCCAATCCTGTTATTCAGGGTTACCTCGACATGTCGGTATTGCAACAAATGAATTTACCACCTCATGTGCTCCAACACATGAATAAAATGCTTGCCTTGATTCCTGCTCTCGAATGCTGTGAAGCCGAGCTTAAAATGCTTGTAAGTAGGACTTCATTCCCAAGTAATACTGTCTACGTTGGGTTGTTTAGACGCTGTCTCCTTTCAGGTAGATAGTGTACGACCAGATGGCGAAGTCGACGGTAATAGTCCGCAAAGATGGATGAATGATGTACAAAAGGTAAGTTTTTCCTAAATGATTGTATTACGTGGTCACCATTACTGGTTCTTAACTCCCACCCGATCCCGCTAGGGCTTTCTGGGGTCCGTGTTGTCTGGGACCACCTACAGCTCTCTTCCTGAGAGGTTCCTGCTGCATTTATGATTTGCAAGTTTCATTGGAGTCGGGAGGGTTACTGAACCAGTCTGGTTCCGTCTTATATTCACCCCTTTTTTAATATCGATCTGCCAGTGTGAAAATATGACTTTTCCGCAAAAGTGACGCTTTGTTTTTGGTCAGTACGTTTTTATCGATTGATTATGCACGATTTCAGGTAGAGTATAACCGCTTAATTATCGAAGTGACGACGGTGAAAATCGAGGTGGCAGAATTGTCAAAGAAAATTCAACGTGGTTTAGCCGATGCTGGCATGTCGAGCGGTAGCGCTACTGTCGAAGGGCTCGGCTCTGATGCCTATCACTACTCATTTCTCGAGTAGAGACTGTACTCTTCTGTCAATCCCTATACGCTCATTATTAAACGCAGCAACAAACGTACCACCCCGCAAATCACCGTATTCTCATATCGAGTCCGGTATCTCGTGTATCACCAAATCCACGGTTCACAAAGTCTTGTTAAGCTCAGAGATCCTCCGCAAACTATCTTCCTACACACGGGCCGCGTTACGCCTTTCCTAAATCTCAACCCCATATGCTAATACGCGTCCAGAATAAGATTCCACATCCATGTGCTCTCTTCATGTCTCATCATTTATATATTTTCGTCGTTACGGTGTTTGTTATTTTTTTATTTACTTAAACGTTGACTGACTGAGAAGGTTCCTACTAGAATGTCATATTACTCGAAATGTGATTTTAGATTCTGTAAGCTATACATTTTCCTTTTTCGGAGTACACTCTTCTTCATGTCTCCTCCTCTTTTTCTCTCAGCAAACTCTATGATGTTGTGATGTGCATCACCGTTGTCACGTTTTATTCTCATTCAATCATCAAAATCGGGCATCTTTCGCCGTTTGCGCATTAGAGCTCCGTAATGCTCCCTACAGAAAACGACGTCGTCAATCCTTTCCTTTTTTTTTTCGTCAAAGCCTTTTACTAGTTTAGTTTATATAGTCAATGTCCACAATTTGTGTCCACATCGTCTGTCGTTTGTTGCCGATAACGGGCCTGCCACATGCCCGTGCTGACCTCTCCCCATACTGTTCCTCCTATTCCTCCTCCTCCTTCAAGTCCGTACCACAATCGACAACACCCTTACCACCCGATCACCACCACCACCAGCCCCACACAGTCCTTTCTTTCCTCTCTCGTCGTTCCTCGCTCCGTCTCTGTTTTATGGGTCATTTATTCTAATCTATAAACATGGCCGAGAATAGCACCTCTGTCTCACTTTTTTATTTCATGTTTTATCGATTTTATGTTATATATTAGTATCTATATATCCGTATATTGTCTTTATGGCGATATATAATGTAGCAAGCATCATGATGTGTTCACGTTTTATACACTACTATATATTCGTGAATACCCTCGTCAGCCTGAGCCTTAAATAACTTGATATTTGTTCTCTCCTATTGCCAAAAGTGGATTCTCAGTGTACGGCGTGCTTGTGCTCTGGAATGTGTGTTCTTTCTGTCCCGGCCTGTACTGTAGTGTCGGGTCTAGTGCGCACGGTCTCTGTTTTCCAGTCTCTCCCATTCATTCATCCACCCACCCACCCACTCAGTCTCAATCCCGAACCCATCCCATCCAATCATTCTATCTATTCATGCAGTCATTCATTCTGTCATACGTTCGTTCATCATCTGTTTGCGTCTCTGATCATCATTGCCGTCCGTCCATATGGTGATCGCCGATTCATACGCGTCATTCGTTCATACTCGTTCGTTGTGTCCTGCATCATTACTCTCTCTGTCTGCCTGAGCACTGTTCAGCTCTCGTCCCGAACTTTCACATTAGTTAAGGGTAGCAAGTGTCTCTAGTAGTGTAGCGTGTATAATTTTTTTTTCATTCAATTGTTGTGCGCGTGTAAAAGAGGGTAGTAGGATAGTCAAAAAGCGATGCGCACAACACAGATATAAGCATAACAAGGAAGATGAAGATGAAGAAGAAGAAGAAGAAGCAGTGAACACCTGTCCACTAACAAACACACACACACAGACACACAGTTGTTTTACTTTTGTACGTGTATTCGTTCGTTGCTCCCGTGGTGTATGTACGTTTTCTTTGTCATGTTCAGGGTTGGTTCTCATAACATCGTTCGTCCGTCCAATTGTTAGTAGACAGGTGGGTAGGCGGTCTCGATTTCGCAGCAGCTTTTTGCATTGCGTCGCGTTAGATGTTGTTGAGGGTTGAAGCCAACCGTTGAGCCTGCTAGTCATTACTATCGTCTGCCACCGTCTGCAATAGTCCTGCCCATATGTCCTGATGACAGCCGATTATGATTGAGCAGGAACGGTTTGCTCTCGCTACTGCGTATTCTTCCCCCTCCCTCATCCACCATTATCCCGTCCGTCCGTCCGTCCCCCCTCGCCCACTTGCGTTTCGTTCCTCAAACAGACCCTTCCCATCATTACGATCACACGTGTCTCGTCTCATACCTATCTGCTTGTTGAATTACGGCTTCGAGTATACAGGGGGCTTGGCTAAGCGTCAGAAATTTTCGCACAAAGGTCATAAGTTTTATTACTATATATTATTGTGAATGTTTATGTTTATATAACTTCTCCCTATACAAAGCGTTAGCCCCACCCCTTTTTAATCTTTTTTTTGATTTCGCTTCTTGATCATATGAAATGTGGTAGTTTCTTTCAGGTCATTTTACTGTCTGCTTTTTATTTTGACTGAACCTGGTTTTACATTGTAAAAAGGTTTCTTTGCAATAGTGTACATCCCCTATTGACACATTGATTGTGTACGCATTTTATATTTCATGGTCAATAAAAAGGATTTGGAAGTTATAATTCGTGTTCTGAAAACATTAATTACTGAAATAGTATTACCAGTTATTCGTATAGATCAATACCGCAGACAAATTTTTTCCTGAAGTATCCTTCAAAGGGTACGTAGCGATTATAGGCGAACTTCATGGTAATCTTGAGATACGTAGTTCGGATGAAATCGCTGAAGTTATGGTGCAGAGTAGGGCCAAGTGTGTGAAGAGAGCGAGTTCTACGAACCTCAAGAAAAAGGACTCCAAAAAGTAGTAAAAAGAAAGTTATTTGAGTTTATGCCTACTGTCGAGCAAAATTCAGGCCCCCATAACTTTTCAAGGAGAACCATTTTGCAGTTTTAATTTCCATTTTCGTAAACAGCATTCAGAACTCTATCGATTTATCTGGGTCTGAATTCAAAGTTCCNTCCCTAGTTAGACGAGGCAGTTGTGGGCCATCACGTAAAGCTACAGGAAGCTAAAAGGGCCAAAAATTTCCTTCCATTGTCGCTATTGTTGGCGACTAGTTGTGGCAAGTGTGCTCCATTGTCAATGGTGCAGCCTCTTCAAGGTCTTTGAAACACGGCCACCTTGGGCGTGGCATATAGCGGATACGATCGATGAGCCATTTTTACGCCCTACTTAGTCCTTTTTTCGATCTGACAGCACCACATATGGCATACTTGGGGGCCCCAGATTCAGCCTAGGGAATATCTCTGTGAACATTCCCATCGGGAGCTGTGCCTTCAGTATTTTTCTTTTGTGCTTGCTTCCGTCACTTCGGGCTTTAACGCGGAATGGTGCATTTTATGAATTGTTTAAGATGTTGGGAAACTAAGTTCACTTGTACTACGACAACGAGATGACGAGAAACCAGCCATTTCAAAGCCGCGATTGATGGGGAAAAGAGCAATATTTTCTCAATTCGATTGATTTAGGACGAGTTGCGTTCTCTCTATGCAACCTTCTTTACGCTGAGTTGTACTGCATATTAGGTTGACCAAGGGTAAAAATACCATCAGGTTGGCAGGGTGTCAGTGCCGAGCAGGGTGGTCGCTATGGGCGGTAACGGCGTCTATCCAATTTGGCATTGTTACACCAAATACAATTACGAAGAATCATATAGTTACCAAATAGTAATCATATAGATA
>UZAF01018264.1:5000-28911 GCA_900617895.1 Haemonchus placei | reverse complement strand
GCTATTTGGTACCTTTGCGCATCGTACGGAGGACCCCAAGGTGGACTACAAGGGAATGAAGGTCGACGGAGAAATTGAAGTGCTCGGCATTGATGTCGAATGAGTTCTCAAAAGAACCAAAAAATGGGAGAAGTCGAATGAGTTGCTTGAGATCTTCGACTTCCCATTTCCCATGAAATAAAGCTCTTTCACAACTCGACCCGTACACAGAACCGATCTCATTTGGGTTGCAAGACAGCACATGCACTTCGTAATGGTGTGCTTCACTGTAGGTGGTTGTGTGATCAGCTTTATTCTACCTTTTGTCGTCGCTTTACTTTGCCCGAACAACTCTATGCACGAGGTGAGCCGAAGAGACTCAAGTTTCTGAAGTAATTACATTTACTTATGAGGAATACCTTCAACCAGTTGTGGCAACTAGATATGGGTTAGTATGGAGCGGAAGACAGGCATCGGCGGGTGTCGAGGTCAAGCCCTATTAGGTGATCACAAATGTGGCTCAAGAGTTCAGGCGAGCGATCTTTCAACTTACAGGATCTTTCAACCTACAAAATGTCAGCTATCGAGGTGAAATAATAGTTTTCGTAGGGTAAGGATACATTAGCCACGCACATCATACATCAGGCAGTATAAGTGGAATTGTCTCAAAAAATGTAATAGGAATGTCTTCCGGTATCGCTGGGAATGTGATCCTTCATAACCTTCGAGACCAAGACAAGGATTACTGTATAGATCAATGAAACCCGGTTAATACCAAAGAGGAAAACTTTAGGTGCTACCCGCGCTATTCGATGCTCTTGCGCCGAATGAGTTTTTAATGGTGAACCGCTCATTGCTCTTGACTTTACGACAACTTCGTCGCATCACGAAGATGAGAAAGCGCTTCAACAATTTTCGTAGTGTCACCTATTACGACTGCACAGAATCACAGAGTACCTATATGGCAACAAACGCCCAGGTCCCCGGGGAGGCAAATGTCTGATTTACTTCCTAATGCAATCCCTTGTTTTGATTTCGGTTTCCTTCACTTCATACGATCCTACTATCTCTCTTATCATAAAGCAGAAACTTGGTGTGTTGTCGGTATGTTGGTATGTCGGTATGTCTGTTTGTCGGTGTGTCCGTCCGCAAGCTTTTTGATTACGATAAAGGCAGTGATATGGATAACCCAGCTCTATCCTACATTCCTCTACATTTCTTCACTTAAAGGCACTGTTCACGAAAAAATGGTTTCGGAGATTTGCACATGGTTTGAATTCGAAGCCCCCTCTGATACCATTTGTGCAGGAATGAGGTCGGAAAACGGCTGGATAGGGCACAATAAGGGCAGGAACAGTGGGGGACGTCAGGCCTCCGCCCTTCGCTAAGCTGACTACGAGTTCAAATTGTCCTTCACCACATTCGCACTGGAGCGAAGCTGGTGAAAAATCGATACGCTGATTGGCAAATTGCCAGGAATGATCAGCTGGTCGACCGCCTAGTATTCAGCTGTTATTTCTACTATTCTACTATTATTCTGCGCTATTCTCTTCTAAGTATTCCCTGCCTGCCGTCGTCGAATGGATGAGGTAAGTATTTCAGGGAGATAATAATAGCAGGGAGAAATCCGATCAGCTGCTTGGGTGTGTTATCTGTATTGCACACATTGCGTCGCCTTCGTGCATTCTCGCCCGAACACTCCCTAACCGCCGTTATTTCAATGTGAGACTAGTCCAACCCCCCTTTCCAGCTCTTTTTTGACCCTTTATAATTCTTTCTGTTCATCGTTTTTTGCGCTTTCTTCGGTGTTATCGCTTTACTCTAGAGTAGTTCTATCAATTCCCGTCAAAAGGGCACCCTAACTTTTTTGTGAACGGTGCCTTTAAGGGGGGGGGGCATTTCTAACTGATTAATAAATGTAGGGAAAGAGGGCCCGGCGTAAAGCGGGCGGCCCAACTGGTAAGCATATATTCCGCTAATGTGTATGTTCGTGTGTGTCGGTGTGTGTGTCCGACCGGAAATTCACAACTCTTGTCCCCGTGGGCCTAGAGCCTTCAAACTAAGTAGGAGTGCGGAGGACAGGAAGGGAACACCTATGTTGGGTGGCAGGACCGGACTCCGTTTAAAGGGGGCGGGGCGTGCGCGATAGAAATTTTGGGCCGCAAACTCATATCTCCTGTTTACGTGGACCTAGAACGTTCAATATCACGCACATAGCGTCTGATAGCTGTTCACTGGCATCGCTGCACTTGAGTTCTCGTTTCGACGAGAACTATGTCTGAAGGGAATGTCCTTCTTGGTAGCCTTTGTCGTTATTATGAAATTTCGTTGGAGAAAGGCCAGACAGATACCGCATACAGCATACAGTGCGTCGCCAAATGATACAGCCACCTCTGATTTTCCCAAAAACTAACAGTATACGATGTTTCTGAAAAACTGCCAAAGTAAAAAAAGTGTCAAGTTTGAATTGCAATTCGCACATTATCACCAAATTCCAGCTCGAAAACACAAACATTTTTTGGTCAATTTTTCAATAAAGGGTGCTTTTCCAACGTCGCCAAATGATACAGCCACTCACAAAATTAATTTATTTAACAACAATCATACGACAAGGAGAGAAAGTTGCAAAGTCAATAATCAGCTGACCCACCATTCTTTCGAATTACTTTGATAATACGGTGGTCTAGGCCCGAATAAAGAATTATCGGTCAGCTCCTGGCAACTTGGTGCCATGCTTCGATCATCGCTTTTTTCAACTCCTTGACGCCTCGGAGTTGCTTGTTTTGGGCGTAAGTCTTCCGCACCATGAAGCCGCATACATTTTCCATCGAACTCAAACCGGAGCTGTTCGCCGGTCAAGGCAGAAGTGCCGAGAGAAGCAAGCTTGGGTGCTCCTACTGACGTAAATTGGAGCGGTATCTTGCATAAAAACAAGATTTCGGTGGCGAAAGAGATTTTGGCGCCAGAAAGAGAGAAGTGCACGGCGCATAACAGTCCGATAAAAGGATGGGTTCATCTTCTTCGGCACAAAACATAAACGGGTAAGCCTACTCGATGAAATTGCGGCCCAAACCATTACTCTCATCCCTTGAAGGTGCGTCTAGAAAATTGAAGTTTCTTTTTTCTATATGGTGCCAATGCATTCGGTTTCCGTCTGGACCATCGCAATTGAACTTCTTCTCATCGGAAAAACCGACTTGAAGAACAAAAATTATCAAGAGAAGAAAGGTCAAATGTCAGCACATGAAAAACACCTTATTCCACTCGGTTCGGCTGCACCGTCTGGCGGAAGCGACCTGATTTCCTCTGTCTTTTTGTCATGGAGGACGCCTTACGGATTTTCTGCTAGATATGAACTTGGATTTTCTGCTCACCTTCCAAACAGTGCTTTTTGAGACAGAAACGACCAGATTTCCATACAGGACTTAGTGGAGTTCGACGCTTCCCTCAAAGTACGGTGCTTGTCTCTGTCGGAAAGCAGCGAAGGGCGTCCAGCACTTCTTCTGGTTTATCATAGGCTTCAGGACTTTGACGAAAGTATCCAAAACTGTGTGACATCGACCCAAATCTCGCGCGATTCCGCGATTTGACAGTCCCTGCTCCTTTTTAGCGAGGATTTGACCTTATTCGAATTCCGAGAGCAAATTTCTCTTCCCATTGCCTGAAAATGAAGAACGTTACATAATCGAAGCAATTTCGTTGCGTCGGACTAAAAAACGACACGAAGACATGAAGTGGCTGTATCATTTGGCGACGTCGGAAAAGCACCCTTTATTGAAAAATTGACCAAAAAAATGTTTGTGTTATCGAGCTGGAATTTGGTGATAATGTGCGGTTGCAATTCAGATTTGACACATTTTTTACTTGTTGTTGTTGTTCATACTCACTGTTGTTTGTTCACACTTGTTCAGAAACATCAAATACTGTGAATTTTTGGGGAAATTGGGGGTGTCTGTATAATTTGGCGACGCACTGTAGTTCGAAGCTGCCCAAAGCTAAAAATATTGCCCCTAACTTAAGGGTTTTTTGTACAGAATACAAAGTATGGTAGCATGTTTCAGGGTATGACCTGTTTCAGGGAAGAGAAGAGCGTGTACCTCTGGTGTTCAAGAAAGGAGAACAATCCCATTTAAGATTCAAGCAACTCCTTACGTTTAAGCTCTTCTTGCCTTGATTGCTTCACCTTCAACTCTCGGAGTTATGGATGAGAGTGCTCGAAATCAATGCTTGTGGCCATTCGAACAGCCGCTTCGTTGAAGCTCTCGGTAGAGTTGTAACAAATTGACCGTTTCCCTACACAACCTTCCAAGCTGAGTAATTTCCAGAAACGTGTCGTTTGAAATGGGCGGCGGGCCATAGCAAAGGATGTGGGTACTTCTCCTCGATAACCGCGTCGCATTCATCGCACCCGATCGTGCGCTGTGAAGGGAAAGGTTAGAGTTTGCAGTGAAAGAATGCGGAAGTCGCACGGGACCACTGCGGCTTGCTGTGGGAATTTCTGGAGGAGTACCGCCCCACCCATTGCGCCATATCCTCATTTTACAGTCCCCAAATAAATATGTGTTACGCTTGACTTGATGCACTCGCTAATTGGTAGTTCCAATAAAAGGGATGAAATAAAAGTGACAAGTTTTAGGGTTCAATCACGGTCACCAGTGCGGGTTCGAGGTACGAATTGGTTCATTAATTTCATTACGATTCCGTGTTTGGTAAAGAAAATCACGATTTCCCCAAATTCCATTGGAGTGGCGTTTCCTGGCGGTCATCTGCAAACAGGATGCACGAGATGTTTCTTACTGATTATTTTTCTTTGTTTCAGGTCTCTAATCACCGGATCTTCTGGGAAAGAGAGTCGTTCTTCGTGGTGTGAGCACCGGTTCTTCTTGGAACCTCAGTATCACAGACGGAGATCAAAATAATTGCCTGCTCTATTTCAGCCCTCGGGCTCTTGAACGAGATGTATAGCTGTCTCAGAAATTAGAAACTTGCAATTGAAAGCCCTACAGAAATTGATTTCTAGATTGTGCGCAGTTCCTTCATGTCGGAAAGATGGGGGCTGAACGACGCGATGGACCATGTCCATTCCAAATGGGAAAGGAATTCACTTTTTCTATTCAAAATGATCCCTGCGGCTTACGGGTGAGTGTTGTTGGATATTTAATGGAGTAGCATAAAAATTGAACTTTTACTAATGTTTTATACTGCCCTGCCTACAGTTTTCCCGGCGTTTGAACTGTCATGAGACCCAAATCGGAAAGTTTTGCTTGAAGCACCGCCCATTTCGGCGCAAGTCCCGCCCCTTGTGCATGCGCTCCGCTGAGCTCACGTGTGCTCTGTTGATCTGGTTCATTCTCTGCTTCTCTAGATGCTTCTTCAAGTTCATTTATCGAATTTCGTGGTAGACAAACAAGCGCGAGCGCGTTATATATAGTTAGGATGTTTTGAGCGTAAACAACGCAATTTCAGCTTCCGATCCCTCTAGTTCGCCCAACTATGAATGTGTTCAGTAATTTTAGGTTTAGGAAGAAAAATCATAAAAGAATAACTCTGTCCAGAGCCCATTTTCTGCTGTTTTTTTAGGAAGGTTCTGATCCATGTCTTCCTTTGTTTCTTTTATCCTCGGTTTCGAACACTTTGACCAAAAGTTTTGTTGGTCTTTCAGTTCCTGATGAATAGCATACCATTCGGAGAGTTCAAGCATCATCCGAACATCAACCCTGATAAAGACTACAATAATCTGAGTATCGATGGGGATGTTGACGTAATCAAGCTCGAGAAGGTTGGTGGTACTGCTATTATTCGCTACTTTTTCTTATTTCTTGCCTTTCAAGGCTTGAAAGTAATATTGTTATACATTTCTGTGATAATTTTCAGCTTTACCGGCTGAAACACTTAGTTGCGAATGATTCTTGTCAGATTATCAGGAAAATTGTTGCGAATTTCAACAATTGAGTTGATTCCACTCCGGATGAATTATAGAGTTTTGGAAGTTATTAGAATGCCGCATGATCTTCAACGTCTTCTCGGTTCCTGGAGTTTTCTTCGCAAAGGAAGATGTCGCGATGTTTGAAGAAAAAAGGTCTTCGGTAGAAAGAGGTCTGAAGAGCGTGATGAATGACGCGTGGTACGGTAGCCCCATTCGCTCAACTTCTGTAGGGTGGACTGTGTGATGCGAGTTGGAGCATCTTCGTGGAGCGGTATTGGTCCCTGCCTGGTGATCAATGCCGGGCATATGCGCTGAACTTCTCGAGTTATTTCGATGCTGACAGTGAGCAAGGAAGTCATGCTAATGCACCCTCTATCCATGCTATTAGTGTCGATGCTGTTGAGATGCTGACAGTGCCTCTCCACTCCAATGGTATCACGCGAATTCAGAAAGGCCATCAATCGAGTTTTTTCGTCGTGCCAATCTCCTGCAGGTCGTTGTGGTGGAATACATTATAACTATTATTTAACAAGGTCGTGAACACTTATATGGATCGGCTCTGATTGAAGCTACCAAATGGTTGTCGTCAACAACGGATGGTCGACCTGTGCGCTCGTCATCTTCAAAACTTTCGTCACCGCTGCGGTACTTCTCATTGACAGAGTGAGCTTTCTCAACAGATCTCCGGTCTAGCCAGAATCAAGCAAGGAAATCATGCTAATACACTTTCTATCCATGCTATTAGGTTTCTCAAAAAGCCTTGATAGGGTTTTTTCAAAGTTCTTCAGCTTTCGATTATCAATCGATACCAATGATGTACCATGTGGTAATGGTGGAACATTCTAGATCCTTCTCCGTAATGAGTATATATAGATGTGCTTCATCCTTTAGCTAAAATCACGATGTCATTTCCACGAGACCATCTTCAATACATCATCTTCTGCGACTAATCGAGGCACCGCAACCGTTCGCAACATTGATAGTCTACGTGGGGAGGGCATCACTTCCATAGCTACGGTCCATCGTTGGTTCGCTCGCCTAAGAAGGCAACACGGGCTTCGAAGATAAAACATTGGTCGGGACGCTGCTCGCCGTCGACGACTCCATCAGTTCACCATCAAAGAGGATCCTGACGTTCACACGCGGCTTTGCGACGAGTCCTTGGTGGCCCAATCAATGGTCGTCTTTCGCCTTCAGAGCTCCTGCTACAGAAAAGTGCTGACTCGATGGATACCTCGTGCCTTGACCGATAGCATGCGGTACACCCGCTGGATCTTCTACAGCGCTGACAAGCACCGCGCCATTTGTCTCCCCGAACTGCTCAAGCAAGGCCACACCGTCACCGTTCCCTATTACGCTGGTCAACTGCAGAAAGTTGCGGAAGCCGTTTGAGAAAAATAGTCCAGACGAACTTCTTCCGGCGGCCTCCTCCATGACAAGACTAGTCCTCACATCGGTAAAGAGACCCGTGCAAAATCGGAGGAGCTAAGCTGGGACAAGGTTCCACAGCGATCTTATTTACCTGATATTGCCCCCTCAGATTACTTGTTCCGGCCCCTCAATGCTTTCCCAGCAAAAATAATTCGTCAACTATGACCATAAACCCACAACATTATAATAAATTTTTATTCAGAAATATGTCATAAATAACAGAAATTGCACGAACTTTTTTAACAACTTGCTAATTAAATCCTAGAAGGTACCACTCGTTTACTGGTCGAGTGCTTCCGTTTTAAGATTGATTACATCTTGATTACTTTTGAGTAAAGAAGTAACAAGCACAGGAAGATGGATTGTTAACAGAACTTTCTCCGACTTATGAAGGCAACAGCACCCAGAAGGTGTTTTAGCAAACGTTTTTAGGCTCAAGCAGTGGAAGCTCCTGGTTCCACTCCTGTTCTTTTCAAGCTTCGTCCCTTAAAAGCTGGAGACAGCTTCTCCATTGAAGGAAGAATCAACGAGGATGCTAATAAGTCAGCCACTTTTTTATATCATTATGGTAGAAGAAACGTGTATATGTGTTCGAAATTTTTATAGGAAAACTTATTTACTTCATCTATTTTGTTTACCCTTCAATGTTCGTTACGAACACTGCCAGTGCTACTGAGCCGACTATAAGGGCTATGCGATGCGCGTGGTCCGCATATCGAATGCCGGGCTGATACGGTCAAGTCGGACCGATATCTATGCCGGTCCAGCACTTCACACCGCCCACGTCACTCGAGGGCACATTCCACGACAATTTTGGGGTATATAATTGTAGACGAGTAACGGGAGCGATAGTCCAGGATAGTGCGTGCAAAGGTACGAAGAAAACTCGAATCGGCGTAATTAGAGAATGTAAGGCCTCAAAACGAGTAAAATTAGGGGTTGGACAAGGATGTGACGATGAAAGTTCCATGCAAGGGGTATTTGAACGTGTGAGTCCCGGTAGAAGTGTTGCAACCTGTGCAGCTTCTACAACGGCGTGGAAACTCAACCGCCTTTGGAGTGTCCGTGGGCTAAACCGATTTTGAGGCCCTTAATATGCCCTATTCAGTCCACTTTTCAATCCGGCAGCGCCCTTTGTGCTATCCTTTGGAGTCACAGGTTCTTACCACGAAGAAAACTCAGAAAATGTTTCTATCGGGAGCTGTGCCTTCAACTAGTATTAATTTATTTAGTTCGGGAATACGATGGAGTTCGTTTACTGGCGATCGTACGTCATTCTATTACTTAAACTTATTTCCCCCCATGCCGTTGAGCATATTGGACAATGAAGTCTTTCCGCTGTTGCGCCGATCCTGTGCAATACCATCCCCTTCGTCCCTGGAATCATTTATGACTTTGAGGTCGTTGTCAAATGTCCTTTTCCACGTGTTTCTGAGAAAACGCTTACGCAACATGTGACCGGCCAATCGAAGTCTACGCCTTGCCACAGTCACGTGGAGATTATACATAACAGGCTGCGCAGAGCTTCCTCTGTTGGGCCAAGATCCGTGTATCGTCGCTTTATGATCCTACGCAGGCATCAATCTTTTTCACTAGTCCACGATTCGCTTGCATGAAGTGCAGTAGGAAACACAATAGAAGAACACAAGCGTACCTCGATGCATCGAGATATGGACGATAGTGACGTTGTTGGTTGGAGTCTCTTGAATATATGTGTAGCTTTTGCAATTCGGCTACGAACGTGTTTTTCTATAGGCCACATCAAAACGCCCCTACGATTCTGAATTGAGTGTGAAAGAGTGGCGCATCCCAAAACAAGAGTGCGCATCACTGAAAAGTCTTCATAATTCATGCTTTATCAGTTCTAATGCAACATCCATTTCAAAATGAGTATCCAATTGCAGAGTTGATTTCAATCTGTACTCATCGGCCAATCCAAAACAGAATGTATTGCATGTGAATCCTCGCTTCTATCAAAACACGACCGTCATGAACAGCTACTTGGTGTGTCTTCTCTTGAAAGATAGTGTTCAAGAAATTCGTAGCGTACTTGAGAAACACAGGTTTGAGTTGGATAGCCGTCTATGGTTCTGTTTTTTTTTTCTTTTATGATAATCTTAATTTGCATTTGCTATTTGCAGCAAAATCAGCAGTCGTTAAACTAAAATGAATTTTTCGAAAAGAACACTCATACCGAGAAAGGCAGCATTGACAGACAGTAACTATAAAAGCATTCAATCTGCAGGCCTTATTGTATTGCCTAATTTGATCTTGAACACTAGAGCTGGACTTTGATTTAGGTTTTGGGGGAGAGGATGGAGGTGGCCCACCTTCATACACGATGACGACGCGTTCGATTCTCGGATCGGTACTCGCCTAAACCAAACAAGGCTTCCATTTCTCTGAGGTCATTTATTGGTACCAGACTTGTCTGGGAATAGAGCACTGACATTTACATAGACTAGCCACCGCAAGTCATTGTATAGCCTACATATGCATTCAAAACGCCACTACCATCCTGAACGACAGTCGAGTGCAGGGCGTATCCCTCAGACGATGTTATTATTACCCATTTTGAGGGGGGAACACAGTTTGTTGTTTGTTTGACTGATCCGACACATATTTGAAGGTTTGTGTAGTGCCTAAATTGATATGTTCTAGGATGGTCATTGGGGAGAAGAAGAACTAGCGCCGTTGGTGTTCAGGAGAGGAGAATCATTCACCTTGGAAGTCAAGTAATTTTACGAACTCAGAATATTTGTCGTTCATCATTTTGTCCGTCTAACCTCTTTTCGCATAGTTTCGTTTTGATGCCATCATTAATTTTATATAATGTTGTTGAATGTTATAATGTTATCGTGACGAGGGGCCTTCTGCTGTCTGCATCGGCGTTCCCGCACCCCGGCTACGCCAGAACGTGGGTATTGGGGTGCCCACGCACCCCTAAGGGGACGCGTCGTGCCAAGGAGTGCTGGACAGTCCTGCTGCGGGCTGGAAAAGGACCTAGTCTCCTGATGCCGAACAAATGCCCAGCTACAAAGTGTCCAAAGTACTCTCGGGGTAAATCCTGCATGACCACACAGGAATAATAGGAAGTTACCTCCAAGTCATAATGATACAACATGACGAAACTTCAATTGATGGGCAAATAGTAAATGAAATATTATGATGCAGTAATATTACAAATATGCAATATTACGAATATATGCATGAGTAAAACAAACTACACCATGACTAACGTGGATATGAGACGAGAGGTGAGGGGAAGAGGAGATTAGCTGTGGTGCGATGATCGACGGTTACGGGAAGCCCTCGGCACGAACAGAGAAGGGAGCACACGACGATCCACCATCCAGGCCCGACGACTACATAAAGACGACTAATTGGAGTAACGAGATGGCATGCTTATAACTAGTTTTCTCGCGCTCCTCGCAATTTCTGCATTTCGCGGTGGGACCAACTGCGACTGGATCTGGGGCCCGGTTTCCTCCCGACGCTTGCTATAAACCCGCTAAGTCGTTCGCGAGTCACGACAAATGTTATTTGTTGTATCGATAGCAAATATGTCAGAAGGTTCATTCCAAGGAGCCATAGCCATGTGCCCATGCGAATACAAACTGCTAGAGGGTTTTGCAGTGTTTATGCCACATACTTCGAGATCTCATGTAATGGTAAGAAGCTGTACAAATACAAGCATCGAACGCCGTATGATGGTCTCGATCGTATCGTCATCTATGGAGACTGTACGGTGTTGGGCAGCTCTTCGAGTGAGCGCAGGTAAGGAAGTGCAAACGAAGTTTCTAGTAAAAAGTAACCTAACTAAATTGCAGAGATACTACACTTCCTCTGGAGATGGGATTCCCTGGTGGATCCCTGAAAACTAGTAAGAAACGTTCCCCACTAAAAATTTCTCCTTTCGAGCCCTGAAAAGAAAAAATGTTTCAGATCAGAGCATCATTCTTCAAGGGATTCCTAGAGGTGATAGATGGACCCTCGAGTTGCCCGGCAACGATGGGGATATTCTGTTCCACTTTAAGGCATTACTCAGAGCAAAAACTGTAAGCCATAGAGACATTTCGAGGTAGAAGGCCCTTTCGCCTCCGAGAAATTCGGAACTATCAATATGTGCTGGAAATTCCATACTGATCATTACTTTCAGGTCATACGCAATGCACTCTTTGACGGGTCCTGGGGAAGAGAAGAAAAGGAAGGACCGTTCCCGTTCAAAATGGGTGAACCGTTCAGTATAGTTTTCCAGAACACGCCCTACTCAATCAGGGTGAGTACTGTAATACAAGGTTGGAATTGAGGAAACCCACGAGGATATATTTTATACATCTTCCGCAATTATCCTACGACTCCTTTTCGTCGAGTGAACCACGGAAGCTTTTTTCTATGAGATGGAGTGCTCTTCAGATTCGGAAGTATATGGCCCGCTGAAGTTGAATGAAATGCAACATCGAATTTTAGTGTGCACATTGACCCTCTTGAGGTGCTAAATTAGATTGAGATGACCATTCTATAGCTTTTCGCTCGTTATGGACTTGGGATAGTGTGAGGTAGATTTCTTTAAGCGCAATGCGATCTGTCTTGAATTTAGTGAGATCCCAAAAGGCTTCCCATGCACTCTTATCCTGGTGGTTTATAATTAGGTATATTCGGGTGGAATAGAGGACTTTGGGAGGGAGTGTGGTGAGTACCATATCTTCCACTATCAGCTCGTATCTCGCAAATCATGCTTCGGATTGGTAAACACAAAGGCTGGCCGAAAGAGATTCACTTCCTCCTAGGTCGGTATTTGGTACCTCACTCTGAAACCTTGGTACTACATTCCCTTTTTACTAGATACTGAACTTATACTCTTTCATTAGAAGGCAAATGGGACTCGTTCCTCGGGATGTGAGAAGTATTTGAGATTTGTGAACCATGCACCAAAAGTGAATAGAATGCAACTTCAATATTTAGAAAGCGGCTAAGCTCGAGAAATTGAAGGAATCCTTGGAGACTAGGACGCTTTACCCCCAGGGTGCATCAAAATGAGAGGTGAATGGATTTACTGAAGCAACCATCATTTACACTTCCAGATTACCGTGGATGATGAGCTATTTGGTACCTTTGCGCATCGTACGGAGGACCCCAAGGTGGACTATAAGAGAATGAAGGTCGACGGAGACATTGAAGTGATCGACGTTTATGTCAGATGAGTTCTTAAAAGAACAAAAAAAAAATGGGAGAAGTCGAATAAGTTGCTTGGGATCTTCGACTTCCCATTTTCCATGAAATAAAGCTTTTTCAAAACGTGTCGTAAGACAGGTCATGCTAGGCTGCTCTAAGTCTTCACCAATCGGGGATGACGATTTTGAAAATTAGTTCCACCTGAACGCAAATACAGCTTAGTTCCGGTAACACATGGAGATTCAGTAAACTGCTTCCAATTTTTTTGGAAATTATGTGTGTATCAAGCCAAATATAGTGTAATGCCTGTTGGAGCCCTGGCGCACACTCGGGCCGAGGATCAAATCCTTGAATGTTACTCGCCTGGAGCAATCTAGTCCTTTACACTTCCGCAGCCTGTTTGTTGGTACCAGCCATGTTCGATAGGATAAAAACACTGACTTCTACATTGGCCGAGCACTGTGACTCCTTGTGGAGGCTCTTAACCTTACTACTGTCTTGAATAGAAGAGGATTGGGAGGTGCATTCTTCTCCCATTAAAGCTTATCAGTGCCCAGCACTCATGCGAGCTTCAGTGCGCCCGAAATGACTGCCATAGACGGTGGCTACGCCTTCCGACTGCAGTATTACATCGCTATTGAAGTGAAAGCGGTTTATACAAATGTACAATCAATAATGCAAAAATTCCTGATGAAAAAATAATCAAAATAGGCAGTCACTCAAATTTCACTCCCCCTATGACAGCAATCCAATTGATCCTTTTTGGTTTTATCTGGAGAGTCGTCGAAAAGTATCAAGCTAATGGAAGTTTTTCCAAGACTAGATGGGTCAAGGAGTTCATACAAGCAGTAACCGTAATCGATAACTAGGCTACTTTGGTGAACTGATTTAACTAAAGTATTATAACAGAAGTTCAACATCTTTATAAAAACTTTTTTAAGCTCGATACACCGTGACTGTCTTAAAACAAACTTATCAGCTTAATCGTGATGGGTAGAGATTTGGTAGGCACCATTTATACTCTAGAAAGCCTCTAGGTTGTTGTGGCAAACTGCAATCAAAATAGGGATCACTGTAATGTGTACAGAGATATGATGAGGGTTGACAAGCTGTTTTTCTTATGACTGCACGAATCCATAGACCGAAGTTGTAGACGAGCTAGACGAGTAACAAATGCACCATATATGGAATGCTATCAACAACGCAAGTAGAACCTGATCGTTCGTCATTCTAAAAGGACATATTAAGTGAAATGTTTGTGTGTAGCCAATGAAGACCTATCAAAAATGGAAGGCCACTGAGAGTAGTTCCTCAGAACAGGATATGCGAGGTAAACAAAACAAGCGGCGATTGTTCATTTTCTACATTGATTGATTCCTAAAAAATAAGGGTTCAAGGCTGTAATGACACACGTAAACCATCTCAAAAATAGTGTTTGAATAGTATACGTTGATAAGGGGAAAGGAGCGTTTCCATAAAAGATTAGGGGCTCTGATCAAAGCGAGCGATCAAATGGCCAGGATGCTAGCAACGAACTCCTTGTCATCACTCCTAATCCCAAAGCAGTGGAACAAATAATGAAGGGGAACAATTATAAAAACAAAGTAAATTGCATGATTTCGTAAATCTATGAAAAATAAGGAGTAAATGAACTCTGAAAGGACACGGACTAGGTTGTTTAGTTTCGGATTTCTCGCCTCAGAGCGATCAAGACGCAAACCTACTG
The DNA here is from genome assembly GCA_900617895.1 of Haemonchus placei. Taxonomy (NCBI): domain Eukaryota; kingdom Metazoa; phylum Nematoda; class Chromadorea; order Rhabditida; family Trichostrongylidae; genus Haemonchus; species Haemonchus placei. The sequence goes on along the minus strand of UZAF01018264.1, from coordinate 14,674 downwards.
GAGAGGAGTGTAATCCAAAATTGAAGTCAAAGCCTAATTTAGTGGGTTTCCACCTTCTATCTTCCTCTCTGAATGGGAGACACTCTGCTCAACACCATGCATTTATTCATTCATTCCGGATCATTACAATACGAATTCATCTATACCAAAAGAAAATAAAGCTACTTACTGCTTAGTGAGAGATGTCTAGAAGGTGATTCAAGCGAATACTGACGATTACAAATGAGAGTCAGCAAAACGATGAAAATGAACTGGGGAAGTAATAGAGCGGCATATTTCCTGAGAGCGCGACTCTCAGGGCACGCGATGTTTGATGATTTCTGCAAACAATCACCTACAGAACCTTGGAACTGAGCAGAAAAATCTCCTTCAGCAGTGAATGGGGAGCTTTGCACGACAGTTTCGTACACGGAGAGAATTAACGATAGTTTGTTAATTTCTCGGAGCTGCTCATTCACTGGTTGCCATACCAAGTAAGTGAATAAATAAACAAATAAGTAGATAAATAAAGGATTAAATAGAACACCGGAAGTATACAGTAATAGTACATATCTGTGTATGAGCCACTTCTCTATTATTCTATATTCTCAGAGAAGAAAGAAGGAGTAGTCGAGGCCAACGTATCTCGTAGAGCTGAATTTTCCCCCCACTTTCGCATTTTAGGCACGTCCATCTCGAAGGTATTCTTTTCTGGTAGGGTTCATCTAGTCCCATGGTGAAGTCAGCGAAATTGGAGGCCCTGAACTCCTCTTCTCCCAGATATCCTTTTTCCATGTTGAAAATTGACTGCTCTTCACATCGTGGTCCAAACGATTACTAGTAAAGTATATGTTTGTTGAAGAATTAAAGAGTGTCTTTGGTAGCACCAACCACCCCAAGTTACTCGTTATCGGAGCCTCTGTGTACTGATTTGCACCAACTCGACTGTAATTTACCCTGCCGACTATCAGACAACTGCCACCCAATCTTCAAGACCTCCTTATGCCAAGGGATAAAAGCCCATGCATTAGCAATTGATTGGGCTAATCTTTCGGGGACGTCAAAACTCTATCGAACACCTAGGGGATAGACCCAAGAAGGGCAGGGCTACCCTGACGTAGCTATTCCACAGATTCAGCTTCACAGACCACTGAACCTTGTATTAAATGAAAATCTGATCAGGTTTAGCCCTATTCAGAACTGTTGGGCCTCAATATTTTGGCTATGGAAAGTATATTGATCTACCATAATGTTGTTTACGGCATGATCGACGCTTATCATTATTGACCTCATCGGTATCGATCAGGCCCACATTCACTTCGTCTTCGTGTTTTTCAACCTCGCGTTCTCTCTATTTTTTCAAATTTTTTTTCGATGTTCTAACGTAATTCATGTAATAATCTATGTATATTTATAGTTAGAACCGTCGCATAGTGTAGAGCGTTTGAGGCGAGGAATAATGAGCCCTCGAAAGCCAGCAGAGTGCTTCAGAGGGATGCCAGACGATAGTTTGCCATTACAACCTCGTTCTCGTATCTACCCCAGCTTGAATGGGCTTCTTACTCGATTCCCATCATTGTCAAGACTCCAGGCTAATGGTGAAGTGAATGGCAAAAGTTTGAAAATACCTAAAGGGTGAGTTTTTATTCGATTCACATACCAATAAATGGCTAGTGGTATTCTTTGTACTAGTAAATTCTAAACAAACGTCTTCGAAGTCTAACAACCAGTATACTTCTGTAAAACCCGTACAGGTAAGTCAGAGGGGCCGGTTTTAGAGATGATGTTCGTTGTGGCATAGTTTGCGAGGGATCGAATCTCATACTTCTGCAATCTGAAAGCCCTTGAAAGTTAATTCAGGCTTCCCCTCTCTCCCTATTTTGTTCTGCTCGAACTCTACAACGTCTGTCAGCAACCTCATGTATTCGTTGATGGTTTTTTCCTATTTACCGAACTTTTGTTTTCTTCGTTCTCTTCTATAGGTCGTACCTGTGTCGTCTTCCCGGTTCGGTTACTACTTTACTTTTACTACCATGAGTTTAGCAGGGATCCTGCACAATCTATTAGCCATGGTCCACCATGAATGCATTATAAATAAATAAACAGACAAAAGAATAAGTATATAAGTAAACATGCGAAGAGATCCAGCGACCACTCACCATTGATTCGTGTTCTTTGATAGTGATGGAAACAGTGACAGTCCCTAGCGAATAGCGAACCATCTAAGTATCAACTTTCTCTGTTACAGTACCAATGGAATACTGTAGCAAAAAATTTGTCATTTTACAGATGTGACATTCATTGGACGAAAATTTGTGTATATGGACCAAGTCAGAAGCCAACTACTTTACGACAAAAGTTTCTGTCTTATCGCTCTAACAGAACGGTCGAAATTCTTCACGAAGGTATGATTACAACCGTTCCCCAAAAAGAATTGAATGAATAGGAAGAAATGATGACAACTTCATATGAATGACTTAGGAACTTGAATTTTTTGCTGAATAGTTTAATGAAGTAAATATGTACTATGAAATAGTCCTACAAGTCATTATAGTGACCCCAATGGAAGAGGAAAGGCTTTGATTTTTCATTTTTTTCAGTCAGTGGTGTTGCTAGAGCTGGAAGACTATTGGCGATAATGGGAAGCAGGTGAGCAGGCTATAAATACCACACAGACGACTCCATCTCTCCTGATAAAGAAGAACAACTTTGTTTCAGTGGAGCTGGAAAAACAACATTATTAAATGTGCTAACATCAAGAAATCTTTCTGGATTGGACGTTAACGGTTTTGTGACCGTTGACGGGGATCGAGTAAGCAAATGGAGGATGAAGGAGGTACTTGTTGTCGTACTTACAGATATACAAAAAGCGTTAATCCGCTCTTCATTTGAAATTTGATGCAAAGAGCAATCCTTGGGTACATAACAAACTTTCCCTTCTCCTCTCTTTCTCTTTCTCTTGCTCTTTCTTCCTCCCTTTTTATGAAAAGCCCTTTCTCGGTTCTTACTATTCAACATCAACCTTCCCAATCGGTATTTTCGGCGTTTTTGTTAATTTTAGTCCAGTTTTGTGAAGGATCTCTAGAATGGCATTAATTTGTTGACCCTATTGAAGAACGGACGAAGCTCTTAGCAATTATCAGTAGCAAGCTACTACCGTATATCATTCGTGATGATCTCAGTAGTAGATGTGTTCCAAGACATGCCATCACAGTTCCTATGACTCGGCTTTCAAACATTTTTGCAAGCAATAACAAGCAAAAGCAGATCGAAGTGGTCTGTTTGGATTCTTTTTTGGACTTCTCAAGTGGTAAACGTACCGAGGAAATAGTCTGCTTCTTATCAGCTGTTTAATTTGTTCAGTCTAAACCAGCGAGGAGCCGGTGACGTTTGTAGCATCGGCAGGAGAAGTTCTACGATGATCAAGGAGTAGGGAACGAGCTCGAGCGTTTAACGTGCTCTCTCTAGCCTACTTTTCCCCCTGACTAGGCCCTTGGAAGCCTTCTGAAGATCCATTGATTCCAACACATAAGATATCTTACGAAACCTTCTTTCCGTGGACTGTTACTCTGAATGAATGAGCACGATTATGTTCAACCTGCAATGCGAAATGGAATTGTGAGAGGGATATCCATTCCAGATATCGGCATTTGTTCAACAACATGACATGTTTATTGGGACATTGACAGCACGTGAGCACCTACGATTTATGGTCAGTTTGAGCGATATTTTTAATGTTTCAAAAGAGTTCTTGATATATACTAAATATAGGCAGCCGTAAATGGCCAGTAGAAGGTAACAAAAACAAGGAATGCTCAGCTTACCCCGTCTCGTGGTCCTATTTATGATGAAGCTGAAATGACTAGCGAACCCTTTTTGATCCTTCTTTCCCTTTCATAATTCATCAGTCGGATCGTTAAGCTAAAGCCGGGTTCTCCTTTCATGTTAATATAGGCTTGCCGCTCGGCTATCTACCGACATTGGGCGCACTGGTGCAAGAGAGTAAGAGTATAAGTTCTTGGCCCAACACATGCACACCCATAGGGCCACACACACACCAACACACGCAACACATACAACCCACATACTCAGACACACGCCGACAAACCAACGGACATACTTAGCTCGTCAGATATATTAGGATGGCTTATATGTATGTTGTAGAGATAGCTGCTTGTTGGTTATCTTCATGTTACCCATGTTTACGATCTGTTACTTTTTACATTGTATGGTACACCTTGAAAGAATGAGCACAGAAAGCTAAAGCAGCCGATGGACAGCAAACCTTTTTCCATTTCCCAACAGATCAACTGAGTGGTTCATACCACATATCAGATCCCGAATGGATAGATAGCCGAAAATCTATACTTAAGAAAAAATCACTGATAAATTAGAAAACAAAATTATTCTTATAATGTGACTATGCAGGCGAAAATGCGAATGGGTTCCGGCTACACTGCTGCTGAGCAGGAACTGAGGGTGGAGGATGTGATACGGAAGGTTGGAGTCATTTATATCGACTATATACTTAAATTGATCATTCGGAAATTGCTAGCCAGGAAGCTACACAATAAGCAGTATAGCGCAGACTAGTCTGGCGTTTCAGATGGGCCTACTGGGTTGCGCTGATACAAAGATTGGAACTCCGGATTCAATAAAAGGCCTGTCATGCGGAGAACAGAAGCGTCTCTCTTTCGCCTCTGAGGTATGAAAGAAGGAAACTTTTCGAATGATTATAGTTCCTGTATTTTGGGGTGCGTCACGCATTTGACCTTTTCTATGAATCACAGAAGCCATTTGAATGTGTATATTGGCCCACTCAAGGCAGAATTCATCCCTTTTATGCCTTACGTTGGAACGACAAAGGTTTGAAAGAATGGGAATACCAATCCCTACATCGGCTGACCACCGCCAATCATTGTATAGGGGACATTTGCTTTCCAATGCCTTTGTTATTTTGACAAAAGACGAATGTGTGGGCCTTCCCATAAATGGGATTGATCAACTCTGGTCTTAAACATACTAGCTAGTACCAAGAAAATCTATAGAGAATATCATATGTACTCCAGATTCTGACATGTCCGAGAATACTATTTTGCGATGAGCCAACGTCAGGCTTAGATGCTTTCATGGCAGGTAAGGAGGTGGCAAGGTGATATCACCTTTCATACTTCACCAACAAACTATGTTAAGGACGTGTCGTAGCGTCTTTACGAGAACTGGCGGATGGCGGAATGACGGTGGTTATCACTATTCATCAGCCAAGCAGTCAGGTCTTTTCACTTTTCAATGAGTAAGTGCCTGGCGATGCTTTCGGTAGGCCTTCTAACTTCTTTGATTTCAGTGTTTGCCTCATGGCATGCGGTCGAATCATTTATCTTGGACCTAGTGAAGAAGCAACTCCACTATTTGAAAGGTTACATCATAAGACATCCTTTTCACCTTATGTTCTTTGCATATGCCTCCTGCAAGATCAGAATCCCTATGACAGCGACCACCGCTTGAAAGGAACCTTTCTGAACTAGTAGCCCTGTCAAGCAACAAAAGGGTTAAGTTTTTTGGATTAATCAATTCCGTCTCGGAACACGCCCTCGCATTGGATCTCACATAGAATTGTATTGACGTTTTGGAGGCATATGTGACCCTCACAATGTATTGAGGTGGCCAGCGGATGCACAGGTCGGGGCCCTTTAATGGTGATCCGTAGTCTGGTACCAGTAGTACGGAAGAATAGGGGCTTGGATGGCTCGGGTGGGTATCAATATTGGTTGCGATCCCCGCACATGCATCTGATGGTGCGCCAGCTTGCACTACACCACCGTTCCGTTTAGCCATCATAAAATTATGAAAAGAAAAGTCTTTGGCGTTAATCGATACCGTTTAGGGTTGTACCCCCGTGTCCGTTCCGTAGGTGCGGTTTTGATTGGGTGCGTTCAGTTCTTATATCCTTCCAGACAAGTGTGGTACCGACCAATAGACCCCGGAGGTATGAAAGGCTTAGTTAGCTATATGCGGAATATCGATTCGGGATTCGAATACGTGACCGTGCGCATGAGATAGTGCGCCACTTGCCACAACATCACTTGCGCCCTGTAGTCCATTAATATCTATTACGCCACTACGATTCTGAATGGAAGTTGAATGTGGGGCGCATCCCTCAGACGGGATTGGTTAACGCCAAAAACTTTATCCTTTATCCTTTGAAATTCAAAAAAATATGTTCGTTTAAGATGTGGCTTTCCTTGTCCGGATTACTGTAATCCATCAGATCATCTCATTCGGACGCTTTCCGTCATCGTTGGACAACGACGTTCTTCACTGAAGACCATTTCTGTAAGCGACTGCGTGGTTTGGAAATTCCTTTGAAGTAATAGAATTGCAATAGAAACTTTTTGATTCATTAGGGAAAGTTGAAATATTAGGTTGTCGGGGAACAAGATGATGTTTCCTTCTTTTCTTAATGTGTATTGTTGTTATTAAAAACTCAACAGAATTGAATTTCGCGATGATTTTTTCCGACAACCTGATGTTTGAATTAGCCATTTTAGCTTGTTTTTAACTTTTTAAAAAACCGGCTTAGTATTGCTTTATGTAAAATTGGTTTTCTCCTCAGTTTCGGATAGTAGCAGGATATATTGATAATTAAATATTTCACTAGTTATCATGTCATTTTATGAAGTTACTCGTTCAGAAAATTCGAAATGCATTTCGTCAGACCCCTCAAGGAAGGCTAGTGCAAGAAATTAGTGAAAGAAAGGTTTATTTTTATATATTCTTTATTACATCCCTTCTGAATGGTCAGCTCTTTCGCAGGTAGACGAAAAGGCTGTCGTGGGATTGAACGAAGACAAGAACAGGTCATTCCTCAGTATGCAGTAAGTTATTGTTTTTTTGTTCACTGTCAAATACTAAAAGTGAATCTGGCTGTTTGTTTTCGTTCTGAATTTCCAGATGTTGGAAAAACTAATTTTTCAATTTTTTATAATGTAATGGTGAACTATGGCTCCCTGAGGAAGGCAAATCAGAGGTTCGATTCAGAGTGAACCATTTTTTCAGATATCCGGCATCGTTTTGGGCTCAGACGAAAGCACTGACTTGGAGAGCTTGGTTGACGGTGATTAGAGACCCAATGTTGCTGAACATCAGACTTCTACAAACTGTGGTAAGCCAGTAATTTCATACTCCAATATTTGTGATTTCGGAAACTCATCGNGGGGGGGGGGAGCATAAATTACTAAAACGAGGTCGGCGAATTCGATTTAGTCCAGTTAGCATTTATTATTATTCATTATTAACGTTATTTATTATATTATCATTATTATTTAGCATTTATTACTATTTAGTATTCATTGTACTATTATTTAATTGAATAAGTCGTTGCTTCGAGAGCGCGCGGTTGCTAGTGTATACCGAACGAATAAACAAATAAACAAGTCAGAAAACAAATGACAACCTTGAGTTTAAGCATGCCATTCTATGTAGTGATCGTGAGAGTTCAATGGTATCAAATACATTCATGAACATGAAACTTTATTAATCAAGAGCAGCTTACTATTTAAGATCATTGCCGTCTTAACTGGGATGGTTTATTTCCAAACGGCAGTCAGAGCTGATACGGTTATTTCCATAAATGGAATACTCTTCAATCATGTACGCAACCTGAACTTTATGCTGCAATTCCCTGCTGTTCCGGTAAGATATTTATTGATTTTCGTTGTTGAGCTGTATCACTGTTAATCAAATTCTTAAGGCCATCACGTCTGAACTGGCTATTGTATTTCGTGAGAACTCGAATGGAATTTATAGTTCATCGTCGTATTTTATTGGGAAGAATCTCGCCGAGGTGAGAAACATCTAATTAGTATATTGACCAGTTTTCCAATACAACCGAGATGAGAAGCCAACTTGTTGTTGCTCAGTGGAAGTTCGGCAGTAAAAGGAGTTTGTCGAAATTCGAGACAATTTTTTGGGGGAGCAAAAATCAGGTTGAGCGGAAAGTATCTTACGAAACATTCTCAATGGTTTAAACCTCTCTCGGAACTTTGGGGAAACTGCCATGGGGTTTTTAGGCAGGGCACTGAATCTCAGAAAACATTCTGGTCGAGAGCTGGCCTTCCAAGGGATGTTGCTTCTCCTTCAACCTACTGTGTACCTGAATTGTTGTACGATATTAGTCATATTCAGCTGCCAGAATACATCATTCTTCCAACCATCTACAATCTGATTGTTTACTGGATGTCCGGTTAGTTATTCAGCATACTATCATGGGTTCGAAAAAATTACATAAGTTTTCTATTCAGGATTAGTTCCAAACTTGTGGACATTCTTATTCGCGTCTCTCATCTGTGCTCTTTTGACGAGTGTCGCCATTTCAGTTTGTAAGTGAAATTGGTTCCTTTTGATCAAAGGTGATGCATTGGCTGACTTCATAGATCCTGTCAAGAATTACTAAAAATGGGGATGCTACGAAAACTGTCCTCTATCGAAGGTTTCGAAGGCGCTCTAAAGGGGACTCGAGAGCGAAAAATTGGTTTTTGTTGACTAGAAAATTGGTTCCATCTCCAAGGTTAAGGCAACTTTTTCAAGCATATGCCGTTGCGACCCTTTTCGAGCGAACTGACGTCGCGATGACATTTCTGCCCATCTTCGTAGTCCCAATGCTGGCATTTGGAGGATTCTTCATCACCTTCGAATCTATTCCTAGCTATTTCAAGTGGCTATCTGCTCTGTCCTATTTCAAGTTAGTTTGATTTCTTATTTCTTACATTCTGTCATATCACCGATCACTTTTTTTTNTTTTTTTTATCATTTTGAAGTAATTTCCAGGTATGGTTATGAAGCCCTCGCAATAAATGAATGGGAGGTCATAGACAAAATTCCAGGTAGGTGTTTACGATAATCAGATTGTCTAAAGCTATGAAAGGTAGGGAAAGGGGTCAATAAAATATCGATTTTCAGGTTGCCAAAATAGTACATCCAAATATAGGCTATGCCCAAAATCTGGCTCCGAAGTATTAAAACAGGTAAGGGATACACTAGAGTAGAGTATATGAAGTTTTCGGTATTGATCAAATTTTTCCGGATTTTGGAAGGCCCCTATACTTTCGACATTCCTCAGAATCGTAGTGGCTCTCGGATGAGTAGTTCCTCTATACAATGACTTCCCCGAGATCGCTTATGAGTAAGGATTTCCTTCAGCATCACGGACTGACCGAGTGCCAGTAAACAAATTGTGGGATTGGAATCGTGGATAATTTACTGGGTATCGATCATCATTGCATTAGCATTGCCATTTGGCTCTATCCACCTCCTCTACGGTCTACCTTCATAAGCCCAAAAAATAATGATGGCTCCCAGTTATCAGAAAAGTATAGGGATTGATTGGTCTATGTGGATTAAAATGAAATGAAACCCACAGATCTCAAGAAAATGTAGCAATGAGACGGGCTCTCTACACCGTAGTCATCCAGGCCCTCACTTCTCTCTGAGTGGCATACCGCCAATTTTGATGGGGAGAGAGAATCATCAGTTTCTAACCTGGCTATTCACGACACTCTAAAAAAGGCGATAGCTTTACGCTGAAATCAAAGGTTGTCGCGTTTTTAAGAAATTTGGGTCAAAGTCTCCCTGGATTCCTAGTTTCAGATTCATATCCTACTTCTAGGTTTATAACAGGTTGTACTTCCAGATCGACT